>VFFE01009170.1:666000-681283 GCA_008921705.1 Burhinus oedicnemus | reverse complement strand
TTTTTTTTTTTTTTTTTTTTTTTTTTTTTCCCCACTCACTCCCAGTCTACCAGCCAGTGACCTGCAGTTCAGCCCCAGCGGGAATGTGTGGCGGGAATAATGCGAGTGGACCTGAGGCTGCTTTAGACCTTAGGATGCGGACCAGCACCAGCGCGGGGTGGTGACAATATTAGTTTTGGGATGCCCCGCTGCAAACTCACAGGTGTGCGATGCGGCAAGCGCAGGAGAGGTCTGTGGTCCAGGGGACAAGGACGTGAGCCCAGGGTGCCCGCTCTCAGCAGGGTGGGCATGTCGCTGCCACACTCCGTGCGTGCGATGCCGTGTCTGGGTGTGCGCTCCCCCACTTTTCACGCGGTTAATGTTTGCCGCTGGCCGGGGCTGTGACCTACGCCGGGAGCCGCGGCAGCGGGTGTGTGTCTGAGCTGGCTGACACACACACACACACACACACACACACACACACACACGCGCACACACACACGAAGCAGCCCATTTGCTGGAGGGGTGTGCATGTGCGTGCGAGGGAGTGGAAAGGGGTGGCGGGGATGGAGGAAGGGAAGCCAGGGGAAAGTCTGACACTCCGCGCAGAAGGAGCGAGACCCTCCGCCGCCGCCGCCGCCGCCGGGGAGGAGCCCGCCGGGCTCGCAACGCCTCCAAAACCCCGGCCACCGGCCCCGGTCCCGCACCGGCCTCACCCCGCACCCCGCCGCCGCTCGGGCTCCCCGGCAGGTACCAGCCAACCCCCGCCGGGTCCCGCGACTTCGCTCCGGAACACTTTTCCGCCGCCGCGGAGAAGGGGTGTGTGTGTGTGCGTTGGGGGTGGGGGTGTGTGGAAAAGTGCATGGGAATCCCCCCCCCCCGCTTGTCCCGGAGCCTCCGCTCGCCTCTGCCCCGACAGCCCGCCGGGGTCGCCGCGGAACGGGTGCCGGCGCCCGGCACCTGGCGGCGGTCCCCGGGCCACCTGCCTTGCTGTCATCGAGGGGGTGGGGGGGGGGAGGTGTCTCCTCACCCTGGGGCGGCCGTTAGCCCGCGCGGCGGGCCCCCGCAGGCTGAGGCGCTGAGGCGAGGAAGACCCAGCGCGGCCCCGACACCAGCCGGGGCTGCCGTCCCTGGCGCTGTGCCGGGCTCGGCCGGGAAAAAAAGGCCGAAGCGATGCTGGAAGCGCCCAGGAGGAGCGCTTAGGGCAGGTGGATTTCCACCGTCAGTGCATGCTTCTGGCGTCAGGCGATGGGGAGGAGTGGGGTTTACCTCCCTCCTCGCCAAAGGGGTTCGCTCTGGGCCAGCCGAGCTCCTCGTCTGCATTTCCCCCTCCCTTTAGCCATCAGTATATAAGCGTAGCTGTACAGACCAGGCTTAGACCCGATTAACAGCAGGACACCTCAGGCCCCAGGCTGAGACAAGCTGGGTTGGCTTCTCTTCTGTCATTGTGAATTAGTCCTCGCTAACAGCTTTCAGTAAGAGCTGCTGCTCCAGACTGGGCAGTGTCTTCGTCCTCTAACTTAGTTGTGCTTTGGGTTTTCTTGGTTTCCTTTCCCTTTTGCTTGTACAGTAGCTATGTAGGAATTGCAGATGGGTTTAACTTTACTGGAGAAAATAAGGGGATAGGTGGCTACCCCTATGACTTCATTGGCTCTTCAGACACTTCTGTGCTAAAACTTCAAAAATAATTAGCATCTTTCTAGCAAAATGTGTTTAGAAATGATTTTTTAAAAGCAATAATAGTAAGGTTTCAATGTATGCAGAGCTGTTATCTGTCTTGGAGTCTTTCTGTCACACAGTGTCAGGAGTCTTCTTGAACTACCTTTGAACGCAGCAGTGACTTGTTGCGTGCCTCTGGTTCTCGCTTACATTGTCTATGCCATGGAAGAAATAGGAGACATTTCAGTGCTCTGCACTGGCTTAAAGGCATTTACCATTTTTGGAACACGACTTTGGGGTGGAATCCTGAGTGGAAGTGTTCTGTGCTGTATTTTATAGTGTAGTGAAGCCTTTAGTCAGGTGAGCATATTCAGTGAATGTTTTCTGCCCTCTCTTATCTCCTGACTACTTTTTATATGAAAATGATAAGCAAAGGTCTCATCTGTCCTATTCTTTTTTATAGTATATAGCTTTTTGGGGGTGTGGTGGTTTGGTTTTTCTCCCTGCAAGACAGGATGGAAGTTGCTGGTAAATCACCTGGAAGAAGGTAACCATTGGGTTGGATCAAGAATGTGGCACTGTTTATATTCTTGCCACATTAGATACCTCTCTGAAATAAATACAAGTTTGCCATATTCCCCTAAATTTCCATGGCTTAAGAAGATGACGTGTGTGAAAATACTTTCAGCTTTTTGGAAGCTGTGTTTGTCAATAGGCAGGAAGGCTGAGGGTTTCAATTCAGCTTCTTCCACCAAGTGAATAGCTTTGTCTGCTTCACATAGCTCATTACCATCTTATACCTCCTAGATAAGAGTTACAGTAGCTCTCAGGAAAAAAAAGAAAAAAAAAAGGTATGTCCGTCTGATTTATGTTTTGAGTGTTGGGGTTTTTTTCTTTTAAGTAGGACTGCTACTACATAGCCACCATTGTAAAGTACTCAGTGCAAGAAATAGATGGCTAATTAGGCTATTGTCTGTAGGACACTTGTTTTATTCACTGTGGAAATTAGCAAAGTATGTCACGAATGAGGTACAGATCTGGTGAAAGGAAGATGGTCTTGTGTTTGTGGTAGTGGACTGTAATCTGGGGAATTGTGTATTGAAACTAAATGCTTCCCAGAATTTCTCTGTGATGTTAAAAAAGTCACTTCACTCGATTTCCATTAGTGACGGCTAATTGTTTGTGCTTCATTTTTCAGGTATTCAGCTTGAAACAAGGGCCTGATTTGTGGAACTGGTGGGCAGTTAAAGCTCCATCTGAAGCTAATGAGAATTGCAGATGTCCTAATACCACTGAAAAAAATCAGGCCCTAGGCCTGATTTGAACTAGGTACTTAGAAATTAGGGGACTCTGTAAACTTGTAATGTTTCTGTGCTTCAGTTTTCTAGCTGTGGAGGTTGGTAACTCTTTTCAACTCATCCCATTTCCTCCCAAAACAACACGCAACTCATTGAATTTCTTTTATTTTTTATTTTTAAAGTTTGTGGCACTTAAATAGCCCTGTTGAAAGTGCAGTAAACTGCAAGGACACAGAATGTCCTGTTTTCAGAACAGGAACTGGAAGGTGTGCAATAAAGCAGAACTGGAATTTTACACTGATTGAAGAACATGTGAAATTACTGCTTCCTTACCTCATTGTCATCTTTTAGATATATTCAGCGAGGGGTCCACTTGGAAACAAAAAACCCCAGTAATTCATTAGATAATTAAAAATGTGCCATAGCACATACCCAAGAGAAGCAGTTTTGTGAGCTCTCTTAGTTTTAACATGAACGCTTACTTTACAGTCATAATGTGTTAGGTTTACATGGTGATAGGACAACATGGTGCAGCCCCAGTTGTCACTGTGCATGATAGGACAACATGGTGCAGCCCCAGTTGTCACTGTGCTTATGGATTTTTTTCTTCAGGGTATGTATTAGAAGGTAGTTTGTACGAACTTGTCACTGAAGTCACAGATGCTTCATAGGTTGTATCTTTGGTATTTTGGGAACAATTGCCCACCATTTCACAAATGATGTTCCATCAGTGATAAAAGCAATGAGAACTGTAGCGCTGAATCTTTTACTGATGGGAGCTTCCTCCTCCCGGTGTTATAGTGGATTGTAAAAGGACAGGGAGCAGGTTTTAACTGTTGTCTCTAAAACAATACTATGTGTATTAGGTTTTGGCGACATTTGCATTTAAAGTGCATTCAGCACTAATTCAGTCATCAGTGAAGTTCAGTTTTGCTAAACAAAGCTTCTGCCTGAAATACGCTGACTGCAGCAGTACTATTTTAAGACTTTATTGGTGTGAAGTGTAAGGTCAGTGCTTATTTAACGGTACTTAGCTAATGACTTCATAGTAGCAGTGTTAAAGTTGACATCACTCTTTGCTAGAAAATTGTTTTACAATTCAGCTGTTCAAAATATTGTTTCATTATGAGTTTTTCTAATGATTCATCTTGCAACCGAATGGAAACTAATTGCTTGTCTGGAAAAGATTTGTAAGAGTGGATAACAAAGGACAAGATCTCCTTTTCAAATTTAGGTGCCATTCTTTTTGGAGTTGAAGGCAGAAAATGATGTTAAGGACAGCTTTGTTTTTCAGTGCCTCTTAATAATTTCTTGCACTATTTCTGATGCTCCCTGTAAAAACAAACTTTTCAGGAGTATGTGAGCTTAGTTTTTTAGGGTGTTGCGTTAGTATGAATTCTGAATTCAACAGTTCTTCCGTTAGTGGAAGTGGGGGTCATGTTCAATCCATAAGGGAATCAAATGCAGTTCAAGGATCTTTCATTCAGCAGCAGGTAACAGTACACAGAAGAGAGTCTTCAGACACATTTGGAGATAAGATTTGTTGTCTTACCTGCTAACAAATTAAATCTTTGGTTCCTTGTATGTCCTATTTTAAAATACCTAGATGCATAGTGAAAGTTTTCTTTAATACACTGTTAGTACTTCAGTTCTAACAGCTGGTTTTACCACCATGGAAGAGTCAAAGTTTTTTCTGAATATCTGAACTGTATCTTTTATTTGAAGGAAACTGACCCCAGACCATTCCTATGGTTTTCTTTTTCAATGTAGAACAATAGCATGTTTGTATATGCTGTGTCCTGCTATCTTAAGAAGTTGATGGTTGCGGATTTTAATTTTTTTTTTTTTTTTTGCAAGCGTCCTGCACTGTCTTCTCAGCCATGTGGCTCTGTTACGGGGATGGGAGGTCTGAGAAGGTGATTAGGCAGTAGTAATGTTGAAAGAATAGTGCAGCCAAACCAATTCATG
Organism: Burhinus oedicnemus; assembly: GCA_008921705.1. Taxonomy (NCBI): domain Eukaryota; kingdom Metazoa; phylum Chordata; class Aves; order Charadriiformes; family Burhinidae; genus Burhinus; species Burhinus oedicnemus. The sequence continues at coordinate 676,379 of VFFE01009170.1, read as the reverse complement.
AAGAGACTTCATCAGCTAACCTTTCTGTGAAAGCGATGCTGGACGTTAAAAATGCAAACTGTTGTCTACACCTGCGTTTCTACCATTTCTACTGTGTTTGTACCGTTTCTACTACTGATTTTGCACAAGCATTAGTGCAGGGATGGGGGAATTTCTAGAGCAGTACCAATATAAAGGCAGGATTTGCAAAACTGTTGAGTAAGCATTATTTCTAGAGGGTAAAGTCAGGGTCACATGTTCGATACGATCCCACATGATACCATTATTAAATATCTGGTAACGTCACAGAACAGAAAAAGAAAAGATTTTTTTTCTCTTATCACTTGTCTGGAGCACAAACGGACTGAAAAAGCTTCATTCCGAGGGCACTGTCTGTTCAGATCTCTGTTCTTGATTAGTTCTTAGCCTGCAGGCGCAATCACCTCGTTGGAGTTGTTACTATTTCACTTACCTCAGAACTTTAATTCCCATAACGGATGATACTAGAATAAACTGTTGCAAATATTTCGATGTGTGCTTCAGCTATAATCCATAATGTAACTATAGTTCTCCTGTTTTCAAGACCTTAATTTCAATTGTAGTGAAAACATCCCCTCGATATACAACTCAGCGTGTAAATGTTAGCCTTTTCTTTATTTCTGCAGTAAAAAGCCTCATCTGATTAGTTGGTGAATCTTGCTGAGGCAGGCACAAGCACAGGACCGGCACTAGAGTCAGCTGACTTTATCATTCAGGCCGAGTGTAGCTATTCATCTGCAGTACTTCAGACTGCTTTGGCCAGTGGGTTATAAGTGAATTAATAAGTAAAAGCAAATACTGGAGAGTTTTAAGAAGCACATCTTAGGGAAGTGGTTCTTCTCCTTTTAAACAAAGCTCCGCTTTCTTTTCTTTTCTGTGCTTCTCTGAGATACAAGCTATGGATGTGTGGGACCCCAGTTTTCTGCTGCTCTAAAAGAGACCATGCTAGTCAGAAGAAATTTTTAAATTAGATTTAGGAGAAAATACTTCAGGCTTCTTGTCACTAGCTTCTAGAAGAAAATGTTTTCTAACAGTAAAGCTATAACATGCTTTCACAGTGAGTGGGACATTTTTCTTTGGGAATTTTTATTAGCGCATTTTTTTATGGAGATAGTAACTCTCAGTTATTTATGAAATAAATTTGGCCTATGTAGTTTGCCATCTTGCTCTGAAGAGATCTCTTCAGGAAAGACAGACTATTTAATAATCTTTGATCCACATTATGCTTCGTCTGCAGTCCCTTAAATTAGAATGGTACTGTTTCTGATTTATTGGTAAGACAGGTACCCCCAAAATACAGGCTTATATCCAAAAAGAAAAAGAAACTTAGTGTCTGATGATTTATTAAAACTTCTAAATTTGAGATCTTTCGGAACATGGAAGGAAAGAGGATTTCAATATCTAGCAAAAGCATGCTGGTTTTCAGGATCCAGGTCTCAAGAGTTGGGTGTAGGTGACTGACCCTGACTTATCTGTGGCATTTAACAGTAGTTTGAATTTCAGCTGGTATTGCCTGGGAGAGGTATAGAGCATCAGTTTGTGGCCAGTAATGGCTCAGGTTACAAATAGCTATGTACTGTAGCAACTGAAATGTGCTGGAGATGGGCTTGGTCTCTGTACAGAATAATTTACAGGTTCTTTAGAGTGTTAGGTTAGTTCCTCTTTTTTGTTTACAGTTGCTTATTTAGGTATTCTGATGTTTTCACCCCAAAGAATGGGTTTGGTGCCTCTAAAAACCATCTAGAAATGAAAGACCTGGACAAATTCACTCCAGTATTAAATTACCTTGGCAGAGGTAGAGGGGGAGTCCAGCCACTAATTTTGAAACACTTTTCCATAGTTTTTCCACGAAAAGGAGGTGCAAAACTGTCTCCAGAAACATTTGTCGTACAAAGTCGTGATCAATAAGGAAGGAGGATGTAGCAGCTAGTCTTTTAGAATGCGGTGCTCCCATTTAAGATACTTGAGAGCCCCGACTTAATAGCTAATGCCTGTAATGATACTATGATATACTATTGTTTTATAGTTTTGTTGGAAGCTATTATGAAGAATGGAAGTACGGCTGGGGGAGGCGCTTACTGCCGAAAACCAGCCAGTAGCAATGATCAAAGTAAGCCCAATAGCACGAAGGACAGCAATGCATCTGCTGCAGGTGAAAGTGGAAAAGGCTACACCAAAGACCAAATGGAAGGAGTATTCAGGTATGGCCTTGCTTAAATACATCACTGCTTTTCATTCTGTGTATTATGTACTTATACTTTCAGCTCTAGCATCTAAAGAAGCAACAGAAAATGTAAGGTTAGCTGAGAGGGGTTACTTGTACTGAACTGTGACTAAAAGGAAGAGGAGAGTTTTGTTGTGTTTAAACACAGTATGAGATGCTGTCACTTTCTGTGAGAAAGGTGATACTCATCTTTATATAAAGTAACCTTGATGGTTTAAAAAGATACTCAAAGTGGTTATTAAGTAGATCTCACGTTAAATGGAAGAACTGATGAAAATTTTATAATACAACTTGCAGGACAGTGTTTCTATTCATAAATATTTTTATACTCATGATATCTAAGTTTACGTTACATGCTCTGTCCTGAAGTTTGTTTTCAAGCTAATCTTGCTGAACAGGCTGGTCTTAGACCAGTGTTAAAAATATTTTGTTCTGGAAGTACAGGTATCTGAGAAGCACTGAAGCACATAGTCTAAGTTGTATTATAAACTCTGTCTGGACTTCGTGCAGCATGATGGTATTAAGGTGGGGTGACATCAGGAAAAGAGGATGTGCGAAAAGAAACAAAGATCAGTAAAAATGTCCTTTTGAGGCGAGTAACTCTTAAGTTGTGTTTTCATTACACACTTTTTGGCTGCAGGAGTGAGAAAAGTATTGTTTGATATGTGCCTTGGTTTCTGCTGAAGAAATACGGATACAGCCACTCTAAAATGGCACACCTCAAAACCCACCTGCATTTTCAGATAAGCCTAGCCCAAATATTTTCAAGGGAGCTCAAAGAAGGGAAATCAAGAGGTCTTCATCTCCTAGTTTGTGTAGACTGGATGAACTGTTGTGCAAACCAAATTTGTGTGTGGATTTTTTTTGTGTATGAAATGTATGTTGCTCTTGATATTATCTTGGGATCTTCTCCTGAAGTTCAGTAATCTGTTCAGCTGTGCTAACAGTGAGGAGAAAGCAGCTTAGCTTTGTTGATACAGCAGCTCTGCATTCAGGCAGGTAGACAGCAGCCTCTCTGGCATGGTGATCATCTTGCTGTTGCTATGTAGTAGAGCTTTTCATTTACCATCATCTCTGTTTAATTAATGTAATTGCCCTTCCATCTAAAGTAAAACCTGAATAAGCATGTACATTTTTGGCCACCTTGAAATATTAGCTGTTAAAATGAATGCAAAATGTTGTGTATGTGCACATGCATGTGAGACAAAATATCCAGAAAGAAGTCCTCTGTGAAACAAGGCTTAGATCAAATTAAGACAGGTAACACATTCTCAGGAAGCTGCTAGGAGGGCTGTATTACTGCCAGTATTTACTCACCCATGACGTGCCATTCTGAGCTGCAGTTGCTTTGACACCAGGCTCCCTGTAAGTTCTTTTTTTGTTTGTTTGTTTTACCAGAAAATAATGTTGCCTACTTTTTCTTGAGTAAAATGATGTTGTAGAGCCGACTTTTCTCCATGGTATGCTTTCATGGTATTGGATATTTCTTCCTTGCAGGGATTCACTAGATACCAAATAAAATTAATCCAGTTTGTTGAGATCAGAACCAGAGTTAGGGGTATTCACGGAAGCTGCACATTGAGGATAACCTTGATGCAACGTTGCTTCTTAGTACCTATTTCAACAATCTGCTTTGTGAATATAAAATATATATTTTCTAAAGTACCTAGATTTTTGCAAATAAGCAATTGTAATAGCTTGTGGAACAACCCATGTTTATTTGTATTTTACATAGCACTTAGAAAATCAGCTGTTAAAACAATACTTGACCTTAGCTTGAGTGATGCTACCATCCTTTAGTATAGCAGTTTATAAAGCTTTAGAGAGAGACTGAATGTTGGTTTAGATGTGCAGTAATCAACAGAGTGAGTCCTCGGTTCTTGTTAGAAGTTTTGAAAAGTTTGTCGTGTTGTCAGCTAGTGACATCAACACACCACTTAGAAAATTTGTGGTTAAGAATTAAAAAACATGTGTGCCTTTCCAAGGAGAATGAGATTAAATACAAACAGTGGGCTAAAACTTAATGGAAAAATATAACACATTCAGTGATGATAGCTGAGGGAAAGCTCATGTTTAAACCACAATGAGAATGAGCTTTCTAGTTGGACGCACGACAGGCCGCGTATGTTATTGCTTAAGTCAGCCCCCAGACTTTTCCAATTAAATGAAATGCACCCCTCTGGGGAGGGTATTCTTCAGAGACTGGAGCCTGTCACCACCATGTGTTTCTGCCATACCACAGTGGAGTGGTTTTCGGACCTTCGAGTTGGTTAAAGAAATGCTGATGAAAAGAGGTTGTTTTAAATAGTGTTACGTGCCTGGTTCTTTTTCCTATAAGGAAAGAGATTTCTAGATAGCAAGGTAGCAAAATCTTAAATTTTTAATAAATTCTCCATCTTACCATGAATTTGACTCTGTCAAACTCAATTTTTTGTATGCTTATGATTTGAAAGGTGGTTGTTATCCTCGGGTATTCTTCCCTCTAGTTTTTTTTTTTGTTCTGTGTTAGTAATTGAATATAGACTGAGAGAAGGCATTCCTGATTTAACTACACATACCATTTCCAACCCTTTTTTATAAGCCCTAGTGAGAAATCAGACAGGAGGACTGACTCTGAGCTCTCTGACTTGGATTACTGATTAGTGTTCCTGGAGTTGTCCAGCTGTCTTGAATTTGCTTGTGACAATAGATTTAAGAAGCATAGTGAGGACACACTTGGAGCAGTATAACTAATTTACCGGCATTAATTTTCATCAGGGTTACTCTAGTAATGTGGACAGGAATGAGTACAAACAAGCACCTCTGTGCTGTTTTTATTTTTTCCACATACACAGGGGACATTGATCACTAGCAAGCTACTGTACCACTTATATAGAGCAGTACATGAGCTTGCAAACAAGTTGCTCGACAGGGAGAAGCATAAGATGCAGTATCTTTCCACTGATTGCGTAAGTACTGGGTGATGATCTGTTCTTTGTAGGAACGATGCTCACTATTTCAGTGTGATAGTTTGAAGCTTGAGATATCCAAAAGCACTTTGTTACTTTTGAATTGAAATGCTTTGAAAATACCGTCTGTAGTACATGCATATTTTTCTTCATGATGCTTATCTTGTCACTGAGGGCTGGATCAAATTGCCTTAACACTTTAGGTGACCTGCATATCAGAGATTTTGACAGGAGACTAGCAGAAATATGTAAGGACCCACAGTAGACTTAGGTCTTTTTAGAGTAAGTGCCCTGGAAGTCTCTAGGCTGTCTGAGCAATGTCAACGAAAGATAAGTGCATGAAAATCATGTGCTGGATGAAAAAAGGGAGAATTTGCTTTTGGATTCTGTGGTCTTTGCTTTAAAGCAATTCCTTCATTGTTTGATGTAGGCTATGGGCATTTTTTGCTCAGATAAAGAAATGAAACATTTGTGTAAGAAAGCAAATTTAAACTTTTTTTTTTTTTGCTTCTAGTTTAGTTAAAACAACTGAAGAAGTGCTGATCAGGATTACAGTTATCAGAGTTCTTATTTACTTTCAAACAAATTCTGTTCGTCATATCTGCCTACTCATACTCAGTGTGCGGACCCTTTGGAAAGGTTTAGTGGACTAGCATGAAATTAAAAAAAAAAGATCATTTGCCTGCTGTGTATTAATCCTTCCCATTTCTTTTTATGCTGTGAAGTGTGTATTACCTGTTGTCTGCTACATGATTAAAAAAAAGGTTTTGGTGATATAGATAAGTCATACACTTTATACAGACTCTCTTTAAATTATCTTAAAATTCATACGGTGTCTGATGTCTCTTTTCTTAGTAAATAAGCCATAGCATATATTCTATGTTACCTTTTTCACATCTGAAAGACAACTGCCATGATTAGTAGTATGCTAAAGTTGGATTGCTGTCTTCTGAAAACTGTGGTGGAATACTGCCTTTCCTGTACTGCCAGTGCCTGTCCCTCGGAAGAGAGCACAAGAATGAAATTTTGCATTTTGATCTGTGAGCTAGAACCAAAATAAACCAATAGAGGCATGAGTTCTGTAGGGACCTTGCAAGGCAGGATTAAATGTCATCCAGTAGTGGTTGAGAATAATCAGCAACTTGATTTGAATTCACAGACTAAACCAAAAAATTGCCTCTACACATTTCATGGGTCAAACTAGAAGGAATGCAAGTTGCGTGACTGACTTTTTCCCAGGCCTTCTGCTGAGACTTCTGCAAATTCAGCAAAAAGAGGTACATCGTTACTTTTTTAACATGGGGTCAAGAAGATAATTAACTGAAATTGGAATAGTAAGAGCCATCAACATGTGCTAAAATCAAAGAAAAAAATAAACCAAAGCAAAGAAATCAGGGCATGCCTTTAATTAGGCTGCTAGAACTACTATGAATTGTTGAAATAACCAATTGAATGGTTGAGAAAGTCAAGGTGGAAATCACAGTCATAGAGCCTGTCATAGAAAAGTGGCACAGAAGATATACTGGACTTTGTCAGAAAGCTTCTGCCTTTAATCTACACTTTTTATAGCTAAAATAAAAGCTTAAACAAAATCTGGAGGAAAAGTATGCTGATGCAAACACAGCTGTGAATATTTCATGTAATACACACAAGAGAAACAAACTGACCAACCAGGTACATCCAAGAGCAAGCTACTAAGACAAGCACCCTAATGTGTTGAATCTGTCAGTAAAACAGAGATCTGAAACTTCTGGTGCCTTGATTTCAGAAACTAGGGGTATGCTGGTACCAGTTTGGGTTCCTCAGCAACACTGTGACCTTCTCTTCCCAGTCTAGAGCACTTTTGCAGACCACAGTTACATGATCCAAACTGTGACTGGCACATTCTCGATCCAGCTGCAAGATGCCATTTGCATCAGGCCCTCTGGCATTGTTGGAAACTTCACCCATGTAGAAATTGGTCTGCATTCTACTGTGTTTTTCTGCTCAACTCTGTGATCAGGAGTCAGTGTAGCTTCCTCTTGCTCAGTTCTTTGTTGCTAACGTTCACATTGCTGCCCACTGTGCTGCTCAGTTCAGATTACTATTAGGAGAAATAATTATGGCTCCCATTACAAACTTTTGGAGATTGCGGTCAACGTATTTGTCTTTTGGGCCGTCCCTGTGCATGTAGACAGAGGCTTTGGAATGCCCTTTGAAATACCTGGTCATACTCAAAACTTCATGATTATGGATCGCTGCAGGTATTTGATACAGAAATGCAAGCATCCCTGATAGGTTTTGTTAACTTTATAAAAGCTGTTGATGCTCACCTAATCTGAATTGTAGATTTGAAAAGTGAAACAAGAAGCACAGCAGTAGGATCACATCATTTTGTAGTCACAGGACAACCAGTGGTGATAGCCCCAGAATTTCTGCAAGTGGGAGCAGACATTTCAGGACCTGAAGGGCTTCCTCAGCCTTCAGCCATCAGGGCATGGATAGGAGCCCAGCGTCAGGCAGAACTGGCTGTTGTTGCAGTTTGAAGCTGGCTGTCCAGCTCTACTGCAGGTGGCTTGTCAACTACAAGCTAGGATAGTGGAGCTTTGCAAGTCATGACGAGATACCTCTGTCAACAGATTGTGGGTGAATGTAGGGCATCACTTGCCCTCATGCTGTTTGAGAAGTCTGTTCTCCGAAAGTCAGATATTATTTCAGGAACACCCAGCAATGTGCCGTCCTAAAACAGCCAGCAGATCTGTCAACCAGAAGGACAGTGCCAAGGTGCTGGCAGGGGACTAACAGTTCAGCAAGGACAGAAATTAGCTAAACAACAGAAATAATTTGATAGTAATTCAGATACAGAAGTGATCCAACCAGGAATGAAAAACACAAGAAAAGCAATTCACAAAAAACCAACCTCGAACAAATTAACAGTGAAAGCACCAAACTTCAAATATGCCAGAAATAAACAACAAAAAAACCCAAGTCAATACAAAAGAGGCAAATGATAAGTAAATTGCAAGTTTAAAAAGAAACATCTGGGTGGAGTTTACACATGCAAGAAAATTAGCACTAGGCACTACAGTGCCTGAAGTGCAGCAAAACCAACCAAACAAGAATTTGAAGTGCAGCTTTCAGAAAGTTAGTTGTTCATGCTGAGTGCTGCAGGACAGGGGTTTCCGATACAGGTGAAAGCCATAACTAAGATCTGTGATCAGTCTTTTCTGAAACCTCCACTGGTTTTACTCTTGATTTTTCCCAACCTATGCTGGCTGATGTTGCGTGGCCTGCATTAGGTGATAAGTGGGAAGGGGATGGTTCCTTCCGTCTATCTGCTCTCCCATGACAAATCTCCACAGGGCAGTTCAGTGCTCCAGGCAAGGGATTCTGGCAGAGTGGGGATTGTCAGACGTCAGTCTACTAGAGACAAGGGGTAAGGAATGCGTCCAAAAAGGCCTGCTGCTTCTGAGGGACAATGATCAGGTTGGCCATGGCTTCCAGCAGCTGGAGAGAAATTTTTCATCAGGACAGTGGTAGTTTGGAGAAAGAGGACTCAAGTCTTGGAGAATCTCTGTGCAAAGCCCATGATCCCCATCTCTTTAAGGTGGAGGAGGGATGTGGTGTGAGCTCAAACAGTGTTTGAGAAGCTTGGTGACTGCACAGCACGTGTATGACCTAAGGATCTGGTGGGTTGCCCTGGTGATCCCATACAATTTGTTCTGCTATAAACTGACTTACCAGGTTGAGTTTGTGGTGCATTAAAGTTTTGCCTCTCAGGAGTGCACTGATAGTTTTGTTTAATTGGAAAGCACCTTATAATCGTCTTTGCTTGTCCCATCATCCCCAGTACAAAGCTGCTGCAGTACAAGTTTTGGTGCAGAACTTGCGTGGACTTTGCTGAGGGGGGAAAAACCGAGCTATTACCCTGTAATGATTGCCCTGAATTGTGCTCAGTAAGTGACCTCCTGGCAGAAGTCACTAACTCCCTCCCTGTAGGAAACTTTGCATTAACTAGATGCTAGGAATTCACAGTCCAGATGCTTTTTGCCTTGAAGTGGCAAAGCAATTGTATAAAACTGTTGTCTAATGGCAGGATGTTGCAAGGGCTTCATAGCACAAGGTCATTGCTGAGAATTCCAGGCTTAGGCATGGTTTTTGGTCCCTGTGCATTTCCACAGTCATTTAATGTATTTTAGCTTTAAAGCTTGATCTGCCTAATCCAAAGTCCTGCTAAACTCTGCAAAGTTGCCATACATGTGTGCGTGTTCCACATGATTCACCATGACGTCACGTGCAGCAGTGCTCCTCAGGCTATCGGGCAGAGAACTTGCAGCTTATGTTTGCTGCTGAGGTTTGTAAGAGTCAGCACTGACTTGGTTGAGACCTGAAGATGACAATGGGCTAAACAGCAAACAGGGGTTATGTATCTCAGCGTTAATCCTGTGCAGTAGAAAAGAGGGCAGTGTAAATGATCTGTAGGATCGGTTACAAGTCTGTTGCAGGCAGCGTTGCTGTGAGCGTGCCCATCCTGACAAGAACATGCAAGGCAGAATGAAAGTCAGGGGTGGCTGTCACAAATTCGCAAAGGCTTCTTTGTTTGAGACTGGCCGTTTAGCCGAGGGTAGCAGGTCAGGGTATGAGGTTGATTTGATAGAAGATGTGCTTGAAATATTGAACTGTAGCTTCACACAAAATCAGGAACGTTGGAATAGAGATGCTTGTGTATTTGTAGAATTTTTTGTTTAACAAAGCAATCACTAGCAAAGATTTGCTAAGAGAAAGTAGAAACGTGTTATACCTCATCTGAATGCTTGTTTCTTGATAAATATCTCATTTGTGGACCAAGTTCAAGATAGCTGTTGCATGGAGGGTGATTACATCCATCCCTTTGGAGGGCAAGTGCCGTGTGACCCACAAGGCAGATTTCTCCCTGCACTTTCTCATCAGGAAGCAGCTCTGGTTTGATGCACTGTCTTTGAGCAGATCATGGTGTCAGCAGCTGGTGGGTCGTGTGCTGACCTGAACGTCTTCTGATTGATAGCCACCATTCCTGGTTTTCTGACAAAAGTTTCCCACTGGGGGACTTTCACTGCTTGTGAATCGGAAAAACCTACGCAGTGAGTTTTTGAAGGTTAGAAGAATAGGCTGCCATTTCTTAGGTTGTTGGGGTTTTGGTTTGCTCCCCCACCCCCCCCCCCCCCCCCCCC
>VFFE01009170.1:558315-665980 GCA_008921705.1 Burhinus oedicnemus | reverse complement strand
TCCTAGAGTTGTGAAATAAATGTATATCCGGTCTGCAAAGAAGTAAACCTTCATGGCTTTTTTTTTTTTTTCCATGTTTGTTACTTCCATGAGAAATGACCATATGCTATTGGGGGGAAAAGTTGTTGAGGATGCATGGTGCTTAAAAACACTTGAAATAACATTTAACATTACAGTTTTAATGCTACTTAAATAACAACTTTGCTAAACATTGATGACTCACTACCTGATTTTATATCAAGTAAAGTTCTGAAGAGTCTGGTCCACAAACAGGTAATTCAGATACTGAATTATTGAAGAGAAGAACTTAGATTGGATGCTGAGATAGCCATTTCTTGAAATAAAAGCTTAATTTGATACTGTTACACTTTTAAACAAAGCTATTTGTTCTTGATACAGTTCATAAGTAATCCAGGTCTTGAGGCTAAGGATGAAGGGATCTGTACACTACCAAAATTTTTTCTTCTTGTACAAATTAACAAACAAAAGTTTCCAGTATTCAGAGTATAATTTAGTGTATTTTCTTTCTGTTCTTTCTTGATGATGGATTCACTGTGTTCTTTTTAGTTAGCTTTATCAGCTTCCTAACTGGAGATTATTAAATGTTACTTCAATATAATGAGCTATATTTATTTCACAGGATGTTCATGTTGGCAGCTGCCTGCATACGTTCAATTCAGTGCTTTTGTAAGCATTGCACTAAGACATCCATAAAAGCTTGTGTTATTTGAACACAGGAAAAGGGATCTCTCAAATGAAACTTGATTTGATCAGTCTGTGAACTATGAATGACCACACACGATGGTGTGGTTGTAATTCTGATGCTAGTGTTCCCTTAATTACAGGGTACCCGTTCTTTCATGAAAATGCCAAAGGCTTGCTTACCCCCTTCTTTTCCACTTGGCTGCCCTGTGTATGGTCTTTGTAACACTAAACCCATATTTACATGGAGATCTGTGCATTTAAGAGAATGTGGACACAGTCACAGCCATGTGAAGAGACTCACATGAAGCTTTTAAAATATTTATGGGTGTAATTTCTATTTCTTGCTCAGACCAGCCCTTTTCTTTTGGTATGCACCAAATGTCAGCGTGTCTCCTTTCTGTGATGTGACTTTGTGATTTGGCCTTATTTTTCTAAGTTTCTGAGTTCTTACCTAAGTAACTTAGTTTGATTTTAAGGTGTATTTATTGGTTTGGTCAGTTCTTCCTGCCCCCATAAAATTAATGTTCTCTCTGTCCCCTGTAACTGCTCGCTCTCTCTTCTGAATATTGTAAAGCATACCAAATCATTACGTCATTTCCACATTTTGCTTTTCCTGTCTGGGTGAAACTGACTACAGGAAGAATATTTCCGAGTTTTCAGAGTTTTAAAAACATTGAACATATGAGATGTGCTGAATCTGTAATTGCTGGAGCTGTTACTGTTTCTTTGAATTTATGTAAACACTTACAGAAAGTTTGTTAAGATCCAGGTGCATTCACAGCAGCAGAGGTATTCTCATGTGCCTTATTTCCCTGAAAGGTGAATGCTTGAGTGGTGTTATGACTTGATTTTTGTTTGGAGAAAGGGAGGTATTGTTTGTTTTGTTTTATATCACGCATACCAAAGCACATTTGCTGTTGACAGTCAAAACAGGCCTTCCTACCTGCTAGCTCTGCAAAGTAGATTTGGAATCTTCATTTTATGCGTTATTAACAGCAATATTCATATAATTGGGGATGAGGAAATGCTACAGTAATTGCAAACTGAAAACTTTTCTTACAACTGTAGTAGTTCTACAGTAGGAGTAGTGAAATAAATATATGTAGTAATTAATTTTGAGTACAATAGTTTATAGTGCTCAATAGTGAGTTTATTATGAAAAATGGCATTCTTTGTTTCGAGAGTGGAATTTTTTTTATATTTTATTTTGAAAGTGAGAGATGTATCAGTACAATGTATTACTTCATTTGCAGTTGTGTTCTAACATACTACATTTACATCTTTTTGTTTACAACATTTTACCTCATTTTCTTTTGCAGTATAAAGAAATGTAAAAATTATTACGAAGTCCTTGGGGTGTCAAAGGACGCAGGTGAAGAAGACCTAAAGAAGGCTTATAGAAAACTTGCTTTGAAATTCCACCCAGACAAAAACCATGCACCTGGAGCAACAGAGGCTTTTAAAAGTAAAATACCATTTTTACTTAAAACTTCTTTTATGATTAAACTTTGTCAGATTAAAGGAAATGCATCTGCATTGGTCACTTGTATTTTTACAAAATTGTCAATAGGGTTTTTGTAGCTAATATTAAACTGACATTTTTATCTAAGGAAATAGTTGACCTTTATTATCTTAACATACACCTAGAAGTATAGATAAATAATGTGGACTTTTACAGTAGGGTTCAGTTTCAGAGGATTGACTGTAATTTTGAGGAACAGGGAGTGAATACTTGATCTGTGAAACCCAATTGCACTTTTTTACTGTTTTTTGGCTTAATACAGTCAATTAAATCTTACTCGCTTGAATCTTTACTATACTTGAAAAAAAACAAAGTAAGACTTGATAGCAAAATGCAGTTTTTACTGAATCACGTGCCAGGCTAAGTTACCTTTTCTGTAGAATTCTTTGTATGTGCATAATTTTACTAGTTTTTCCACACAAACCCACTTTGGTTCCAGCCTCGCCTTATTAATAGTTGCCTTTGACCATTTCTTCAGTAAAATTTACAATCTGACTTGACCTCATCTAAGGCTGCCAAGCTTAGCCCTGCACAAGGAAAATTGTTGAGGGAAGGCTTTTTAAAGAAAACTACACCTTCATCTCAGACACAGATGAAGAAAGATGTGAATCTGTAAGAAATGATCATGCATAAATAAACAATCTGATTGTGGTACGTCTTTCTTATTTTTTTTCCTGTGTGAGGTTTACATGCAGACATTTGAAAAAATCAGTCGGATAAACTCTTAAATTGTGGGAGGGGAAAAAAAAGAAAAAAATAAAGTCCTGAGCAAGACTTCTGATACAGACTTTAAAGGATAATTATAATAATATATTAACGATTCTGGATGAAAAATAGAAAATAGCAGGAAGGTTGATTGCTAGTCATTATTTTAATACAGCTATATGATGGCTTTATCTAAAAAATATATTATTCTTAGAAAATTGTCTCCAGCCCTATAAATAAAATAATTCTTCCTTGTTAATAGCATTTTAAATAATCTTCAAAGTGTAAGAAATCAGTTTCTTATTATTTAGTCTTTTATTTAACTTAAGCACTTTGTACATGTTTGATGTCTTCAGCTTAACTTCACTTTCTGGTTCTTAACTAGAGGAGTGAATGAACAGAAAATTTTGTAGGGGAATCTTGTTGACTAGAAGCAATTTAATGAAATCTAGCCTTTTTCTTGCATCAAAATTATTGTAAACTTTTTGTATGGATGAGTAAACTTATGATTTAGTTTGCCTTTAAAGCGTCTGATGAGTTTCTAACATCTAGCTGAGAAAAGGAGTTTCATGATAACAGCTATTTCATAATAGTGCTTTATTTTAAGGAGAGCTCACATTGGAAAACAGAATTGAGTTTGATGTTAGGCAAGGCATTTATATCTTAAGCTACTGGTACTACTCTTCTGTTGATTAAGCAGTCTCCCTGAGGTTAGATTTTAGATTAAAAAGTTTGTGAAAATATAATCGCTTTTAATCTCATGAAATCTCTTTTACCAACTTCATCAAAAATCTTTCCTTTGAAACTTTGTAGCAGGTTTTTTTTTTGTTTTTTATGTCCTTTATTTAAAGAAAACGATATTTGACAAATCTGTTGTGAATTAGCATCAAATAATCAAAAGCAAATAACAAACAGTCAAAAAAGGTTGCTGACCATACCGTGATGGTATGGTGTCTTCGCTTCATGTGTGGTCACCTGATTTATGTCTCCCTAAATTCTTAATTGTTGGGAAAAATCTAAATTTTTACTACCAATTTTATCCTTGTGCTGAGTAACAGAGGAACCATGTAGTAATATTGGTGTCAGTAGTGTATATCATGCTCTCAGTGCAACTTACCAGGCTTCATTCCTCTGGGTTTTCTCCTCCACTTAAAGGAATTGCCAATAATTATTTCTAAGAGCATCTTAAAGGCACGTAGCTAAGACTCATTAACTTTTTTTTAGATTGGATAATGTTGAAAACATTAATTATGCAAAGCCATAGTCTTATTTGCCTGTGTTGAGGTTATAGTGTTGCAGCTTTCTCAAACTTTTGATGACTGATGGCTTTTTGACACTGAAAAATGTAATCTCTGTGCCTTGTGTTGGTTGGCTGCAAAAGAAGCCTGTTGTTGGAGAGCCCTGGGGGAGGGAGAAAAAGGAAAGCAGAAAGGATTTAATGAAGATATGACTCAATGAAGATTGTTGATTGAGTGCCAACAGAAATTTTCCTTCAGTCTGCAAGAGCTGTATGTCCATGCAGATCAGCAAGGGTCAAAGCCTGTAAAGTCAGCAGAGCTTGTGGTCTTTTCACACTAACTCAGCTATTCCCTTTCTACTGTCAAAATTTAAATTGTTCATTTGTGATAACATAGTGTGAATGGTGATAAGCATCCAGGCCAGGCACTCCAAACATTGAGGTCGTATTGACAACCTTGGGAACACATGTGTTCCTGTCATGCACACGTGTTGTACTCTTCATGTTACATCATGCAAAACTTTGTGTTATTAACATAATCCATAAAATATCTTAAGAAGCCTATAAAAAAAAATACATTCACACTCTTGTAGATGATAAAGTTGATGCATTCGAAGAAGTCACCACTTACTAAATGAAACCAAAGAAAACCTACTGAGTCTATGATGTTTTTAAGCTAGGCTGCTAGAGCAAACTGAACTTTGCAATTAGCCCACTTCAAAGCGTTCATTGTAATGCTTGATGCTTTTTTGTACTTGCAGTGCGAGAGAACATTTCCACAGGTGTAGGTGTTCCCCTACAAAAAGGATCAAAGCTCTCCTGCCTTCTGCCGGGCTCAACAGGATAGAAGGCCTTTGAATAGCGTTGGTGGGAAATTTTGTGGAAGCTATGCTAAAAAAAGTAGAGATGCTTCTGGACCTTGTTGTACTATAGTTGATTTGTAACATACAGTAGAGGACATAATTCGCTGCCTATCCTTGACTTTGAAACTGCAATTTTCATGCTGGAATAGCTCTTGTCTTTCATTTATGGGAGTTGTCTTTTATTCCTTGCTTCAGAAATTGGAAATGCGTATGCTGTGCTGAGTAATCCAGAAAAACGAAAGCAGTATGACCTTACAGGCAGCGAAGAGCAAACATGCAATCACCCTAGCAATGGGAGATTCAACTTCCATAGAGGTTGTGAGGCAGATATTACTCCAGAGGATCTATTCAACATGTTTTTCGGAGGGGCCTTTCCAACAGGTATTTGTATATATCAGTAGACTGATCGGGATACAGTGGTACTGCCCGGAGTGGCATTAGAGTCTGTGACATTATAAAGCAGTAGAATTACTCCAGCCTGCCTCAGACCCCAACTCTTTAATCTGCATCACAGTTTATTTTTCCCCCGAGTGTTGCAAAATCTCAAAAATGTGAGTTCAGTTCTTTGGGGTTACTATGGTGATTCTGCAGTACGTGAAATAACAAATCAAATCAGTTGTCTTAGAGCTTAAAATATTTATTTTAAACAACTTTGAAATTGTAAGATATCTTAAAGTTGAGTTATTTTATGTGTCGTTGGGTGGCAATGTTAAATGCTTTATGTTGTTGCTTCTGTATTGACCTCTAAATAGTTGTGGGGTTTTTTAACATGATTTAAATGTGGGTATTTCTTTCCTTAGGTAGTGTACATTCTTTTTCTAACGGTCGTGCTGGCTACAGTCATCCTAATCAACACCGTCAGAGTGGACATGAGAGGGAGGAAGAGAGGGGTGATGTACGTTTAAGCACTATTGACTTTAAACTGTGGATTGTGAAATTTGCTGGTAGTTGCTGTCAGTGATGTGGCTGTACAGGAGCTCTGTACTGTAGAGGAGGATTTGTACTTGCCAGTTATAATAATTTCAGACTTTGGCAGGTCGTAATCTTACTGACTGGTAAATAGGCATGCAAATTTGAGAAGATAATAGCCTGGTTTTGTAAATCTATTGTTCTATGTCACTATCTTGCTAGTGACTGGTAGTATTAGCCTAAACATTCCACTAATTCTGGTCACTAATCCTTGTCTGCATTTAAAAATTTATTTGGGCTGAGGTAAGAATTGTATGTAAGGCTCAATATTCATCTATATGAATTATATACAGTCCTGTATAATTACTTATCACTGTATAGATGAGACCAAATCACGGCATACAAAGCAACTGAATCCAGCTATTCATTTGGTAATTGCTTGTGGCTACATGCTAACCCGTAAACTCTTGCAGCTTGAGCACTCTATGAATATTGTGTATGCATTGGAAAGTTAAGATTACACCACAGTGTTTGCAGGTTTGTAGTTTTAGTTTTCCTAGCAGCTTTTGATGCGTAAAGCAGAAGGTCACACTTTAGCATTAAATCTTGTCAAATTCACCTGTTTGCTTGATGCTGTTTTATGAAATACCTGAATCTGTTTTGTTCCTTAGGGAGGTTTCTCTATGTTCATTCAGTTGATGCCTATTATTGTGTTGATCCTCGTCTCCTTGTTGAGCCAGTTGATGGTATCTAACCCTCCTTACGCCTTATACCCAAGATCGTAAGTAATGCTTGATTAGATTAGCTTAAAACATGGGGGAGGATGTTGTAATCACCCTCTCCCACTTAGAAGCATTTTAGAAAGCCTTCCATTAGTTGTCCACTGATTTCCCACAGTGAGGAAAGGGAGGGAAGGTACAGACGAAGCAGAACAAAACTTGAAACTTAGCTACTAAGAACATGCTGTGAGAATGTAATGGAGAAAAGAGGTCAGCAATACGTGGAGTTTAGGAGACCTTCTAGTACAAGGCAATGGGTCCGTGCAACGTAGCATGTTGCAAAGGAGTTTACATTTCCAGCATGTTTAATCAAATCCTGAAACCTTCTAAGGCTCATTATTCTTTTAGGTCATCTGTGCTTGTAGCAGATGAAATACTTGAAAGCAACTTTCTCATCCTTACTTAAGTTTTGAACTAGACAAGGGCCAGGGAAATTGTCTATTCTTTCCTTATTCTAGGTGATGGTAAAATAGTTTATCTTCGTTTTCTCCCAAAGAATTCTACTAGTGAAACTTACCTGGTTTGTACAGTAGGATATATAAACCTTTTTTCCTTGAGGTAAATAAATAACTTTAATCAAGCATGCAACTAGCTGGTAGTTCTTTATTTCCAGTGTGTGATGTTTTTCCCTTCTGCAACTAAGCTGTTGTGGCACTTATAAACACTTCTCTGCCAAAATGTTTGTGCATAATCTTTGATTTTTAATCCACAGAATGCCAGCAGGAAAATGGATTTGTCAGGGCTGGCAGAAAACACTTTAGAATGGAGATGCCTGTAATGGGTTGCTACAGAATAGTGACCTGCGTTTCTTTCTGTTGAGTTCGAATGTAACTTTCTATTACCAAAGCTTATATTTGACTAAAGAGATATGAAACAAGTGTCTTACTGAAGTGGGGGGTTTTTTTTGAGATCAAGGGTTTAAGCAGCAGAAGTTTAATGTTCGGGTAAATGTAGAAATTTTATTCTCTGGCAGATTATACAGCCATTCATTTCATTACTTGTCTTGAAAGGGCAAATTCAGTGATGGGCTGTTCTTCTGTAATAGCAATATTTTTTAAAAGTGTATTTCAAATAAATATCTAGTCTCTCTGTCCCCCCTCCCTCCTTTTTTGCAGAAGTACAGGGCAGACCATAAAAATGGAGACAGAAAACTTGCGTGTTGTTTATTATGTCAACAAGGACTTTAGAAATGAATACAAAGGAGTGTCATTACAGAAAGTGGAAAAAAGTGTGGAAGAGGATTATGTGTCCAACATTCGTAATAACTGTTGGAAGGAGAGGCAACAAAGTAAGTTTGGTAATATGCGTAATCTGCCTTGGATCACAGTACAGACAAACACTGCTGTTCCAGGTGACCAAGGACATACATCATTTCCTGTAAAACATCACAAGCTGTAAATCAGTGCTTAATCTTTTGCCAGCACTGAATACTTTTTCTCCCTGGACTTGGTACCTTGGCTGTATCAGAACTTAAAACCAGGGTTTTTTAGTTTACCGTCTATTTTTCCAATCTAATTTGATGTTATACAAGGAGCTATTTTCTTGCAGGAGCCTAGAATTCAGTGTTAAAGCATAAGATTACTGAATAGCATCAGCCATCTCCAAATCATTAGCAATTTTAACCTGTTATTCTATTATCTGTGACCATTTCATGACCCTTTCATGCTCTATGAGAACAATGCTGCTAAAATGACATCAGTGTTGAAACCACATGGTTTCAACTCTTCAGCTGGTAAGCTTCAGTAATATCTTACTGGATAAATAATTTGTTCACAAACTGTCAGTAAACTGACCAGAAGCAAACAGAATGCTCTTCTCTGAGTGAAACTGTGTGTTCCTGCACAACTTTACTCTCTGCAGTCCAGTGACGTCAAGCCTTTCAGCTGAGAATGGTCCCTTAGCTTCTCCCAGTTGTAAAAGGCAGCCCAGCATCACAGCCAGTCAAGTGCCTGAACCGGACTGCACGCATTCGTTACAGTTGGCCTGTACATATACAAATACAAACTGCGTTGCCCATGCATAGCAGGCCCAATGCTCCTTACTCATGAGTACACATTGCTTATGCACAAGTAAACCTCTATAGTTTTACAAATTGTCCACAGAAGAGAACTGTGGGCAGAGAACTGTGCTGATGGGTCACATGTGTGAAAGAGGAACACCAGTGCTTTGGGGGGAAACTTTCAGATTATTGCCCAGAGTCCTAAATTTGATCAGAATAATTTTTCGCGGATTTTTCAAATAGAGGAAAGTATTGGAGAATTTTGGGCTATAATTCATAAGCAAATATAAAAAAAATTCTTGTATTTTTCCAGCTAGGTTGTCCTTTGATCATCTTGAAATGTTTGAATGTGTTTGCTGTTCATGAAACGAGTACCTAATTTTTCATCTGCAAGTGGTTGCTAGATGAATGATTGGTAATCCTATAATAAAATAGTTTACAAAAATGATCATGGTTGCTAACAAAAAATTAAAGACAAGATATAATCCAGCAGAAGAAAAAGAGGACATATTATTTGCATATTTTTTTAGCAGACTGTAGGTCTGGAAGGGTAGTTTTTATTGACCTAGTAATTACACTTAGATTTACTGGCATGTTATATTTGTGACTCCTGTAATATATTTACTATCTAAATATCTTTGAAAAGGTTTAGTTGATACACAATTTCCACCTGGGGAGGGAAAGAGGAGAAAGAATACCTTTCCTGTTTTTCAGCATTTATTCTCGGCATGCTTACTTTTTTAAGCATGAACAGAGTCCTGGACAACGCAGAGAGGCCCACCATTCCGTATATACATACTTACTGGGGAAAATGTGATGACTAGAGAAACATCTGACCCTAGTATAAAGAAGAGAAATAACCTGAAGGTGGTGACTGTCATGCTGTTTGCTATTTGCAGTTTATCAGGTTGTGAAAACTACCCAAATTGATTTTGAGAAAGCAGCCCCTAATAGATTTTCTGTATTTATAGAAACAGCTGATTTTGTGGGTTTACAGATTTAAAATGCCTGTTGTGTGTTGGATCTTCTTGACAGTTAAAATCTTCCCAGTGTTGACTGACATTTAAGAATGCCTTGCTAATGCATTTTGAGTTGAAGGGCTGAAAAAGATTTTATAGAATTAAAATGCTCAGCAATGTCAAGCTATTGAACACCAGTATAAATCAGAGAGCTCTTTTATTATTACCTCTGGACACTGGCAGCCTGAAGCAGCATCAGTTGAGGTAATGGGCTTAACATTCAGAATGGATTTTTGGGCACAGACAAGACGCTAGAGCCGTCAGTAATATGCAACATCACTGAGTGTGGCCTATATTTGTATTGTTTAATGAGGTCTGACAGAAGTAGTAGAGGGGGTTCTGTGTGTTTGTTTTTAATCAGGTACTGCTGTATGAAATATGAGGGTGTTGGAAGGCTGTTACGACTTTTGCTGCTCACAACCATGAGATGCTTGTGAAGATCCAGCAAAGGGAAGCTGTAGCAGTGCTGTCCAGCTGGTGTCTGTGGGTAGTTAGAATAGACAGAAAGGAAAATGGGCATGGTGTTGTGGACAGCTCTGAGAAGGAATGTATCATGTGCAAAGTATTCAGTTTTTAACCTGAAAAATCTTTTCTCTTTTTTTCATTAAAGAAACAGACTTAATTTATGCAGCAAAAGTATATCGAGATGACCGTCTCCGAAAGAAAGCAGACTCCATGCCCATGGACAACTGCAAAGAACTAGAACGGCTGACCAGCCTCTATCGAGGAGGATGAACTGCAATTACACATGTACATCTTTATGTATGCCGCTATCTCTCTTGTAAAATTAAGAAGAGATTTAGTTTCGCCATGAATGCTGGAAGAGAGGGATGGATGTAAAACTCTACTGTGTAGCTGTTTCCAGAAACCTTATGCTGAAATATCATTTAATGGCTTCTTTACCTACTGTGAAATATAGGTAACTTTAATTGTCTAGATCTTACTTCAAAGCTTCTGTGAATTCTTTCAGCAGAGAGAATATCTCAGAAAGGATGCTATACTTGTAGAGACTTAGTCATAGTGGTTCTCCTCTAACATATTTGCCATGTAAATATCTGTGGAAAGAACACTTTGTGTATATAGGAGTTAAATGACTTTCTATTTAAAATCTCAGAAATTTAGTTCCATACAACATTTTGTCTCACTGATGGAATAAATAGTATGATTACATCACTCCTATTCAGATGTCAAGTGTGTGGAGTTGAAACAAGAATTTTTAATATTTTATCTCTAACTCTATGTAAAATCTTCTAGGTTTACCAGCTTAGAGGAACTTGGTATTTTTAAATATAATGGCATATATTCCTAAGTATCTGTTGGGGTATATTGATCTGGTGTAGAGTAGCAGTTAGCTGTTGTAGTTTTTTAGGGTTTCTAAGCAATGCTGAGAAAACTATGAACTACACTAATCTCTTTTCAAAGTAAATATTTGCAAATGCTGTACAGACCATTACAAGCATTGCTTTTAGTACTTGCAACAGTTTACAGCAGCTCTGCCATTTGGTATTCCAGTAGTGTTAAGTCCATACGTATGCTTAACACGCATCCATAGCTTCCTTAGTTTTTACTGGAAAGGTAGAGGAAAACATGCAATAGTAAAATCTTAAAGCTCAAAAAAAAAAGGCAACCTCATTTTTTCCTGGGAGGCTTCCATTTTCTTACTATTTTTTTATTTCAGGCTAGGTCCCAACACTGATTCCTCAATGGGCACCACAAGTGGAACAGGGAAATATTGCTAAGAACAAGCTATGTGCCTTTCAACACTTTTGCCGACTATTTAAATGCTTTGCTAGTTTGCAGTGTGCTCCTATGGTCAGAGCCGTATCACTTGTCCCAGGGCGGCAGAGGTAGGGTATGCATTTCTCTGGACCAGAATGTTGCTGGACTGACTGACTTCCTAGAAATGAGCAAACGTACCGCTCGGCTCCTACACACAAGATCATGTAACTCAGTGGCCTGTACGTGGAAACTATATGTAGCCACACCTGCTGATGCAAAGAGGTGTTTTGAAGCAGCTAAGTACTTGAAGTTTATTGAAAGTGGGCTGAAAATGTTTTTAGGTTCAGTAGCTGATGTTTTTACATTTTAACAGTTCTATGCAGCAGAATGTTTCATGTATTTGAAAATGCCAGGGCAGTCCCTTTTATTTGAGAAAGCTGCTATCTTTGAACAATGCTATCAGTTTATGTGGAGCCAAATTCTTCTCTTAAATTGAAAGTTTAAATACTTGGCTGAGTTCGTTGGAATTCCTTCTGATCTAGAGCAGGATTTGACTTTAGAAATATGCTAAATGTTATTGCTCTAAGTGACCCAGAAATCATTTTGCATATATACCTTTTCTAAATTGTCACACTGGAAACGTCCTCTATTGAATTGGTGTTAACATGAGAGAGAGTAGCTGTAGGCTTTTAACTGAGCAGCTAAACCAGCATTCAAGGTGGACATCAAAGCCTGAGGCACAAAGGAGAACTAAAAGTTGCTGACAAAAAAAAAAAAAAAGGGTTGCTGTACTGGATGTCTTTATTAAGATTACAGGAAAAGTGTGCAGAAGTAATGGAAAGGCACCCAAATGTTTGAAGTTTGCAATAGAAATTTATGGAGAACACGTGATTCCACGGATTTTGTAACTGTCCAGAATGTATTGTAATTATACTAATGAAAACAAAATATCAAAGTACATATTGGTACTCCTGTGTCTTCTTAATAGAAGAAAATTGTTCCAAAGGCTTTAACAAGTACTCGGGCCTTCCCGTTCACAAATGAGTCTGAGCTTTCAGGTGATCTTTTAGTTAGGAGGAAAAAGGATATATAACACGTTTGTTAAATACCAGAACAGTGAAGTCAGAGTGAAGAGATGGCCTTAGCAAAGCTGCTTATAATAATCGGGTGGGTTGTGTCTGCCCTGCAGTTACTTCTGCTGCAGCTGAGAAGCAGGAAATGGACGGATGCTGAGCTGTCTTAGGTTAGTTAGATTCCTGTCAGTATCTCAGCAAGCTGGAATAATGCAGTGGCTGTGTCCTATGGCAACGCAGACGTCCCACTAGTTTAAAAGTCAGACCTAGGCTGCTACATTTTGTTGGATTATCTTTTGCAATTGCCGTTTTCAAAGGAGGAAACAAATAATGTGTTTATACTGGTGGAAAAATGGTACTTAGCATTTAACAGATTAAATAGTTGCACACTTTGAAATATGCAGAAGTGTGCAGAAGGACGCTATTATTTCCTGTAGCATAAAGACTAACCTGCTCTAAATATGGCCTGCAAACGTTCTTTTAATATTCCAAGTGGGTGTTTCTCTCCTCATGGTTGTTACTTTTTTTTCTCAAGTCTGAAGGTTTTTTCTTCAGAAATGACATTCCTTCAACAAAACCAGGGAAGATAATCTGCTGGAAAGTTCAGAACGAATGTTCTTAGGAGCAAGATGCTAATTGAAGAGGGTGGAGTACTTGAATCTTTTCAGATGACCTTTCTTCAGGAGGTGAAGTTCTAATTCAGATAAGATACTGGAAAGAAAAGGGGGAAACAAAACTGGTTTTGAATAGCCTGACTAAAAATCCCTCAACTTTTCTAGCTACCTAGAATTAACTCCTTACTCTTTTTATTTAATTCTAGATTAAGTACAGGTCATAACTGAAGATAGCACAAGCATGGGTCCTTGATTTCTCCTTTAAAAGAGCAAGCAGGAAGGTCCTGCAAAAAGTGAAGAATCTTGGCGTGACACTTCGACGTAGTGTAATGAAAAAGGGAGATGATTTGCATCTGCTGACATACAACATCAGTATGTGTTCTATTTATGGAGCACCCTGAGTCACAAGCAAGTTCAGTGTTCACATCTGATGAACATTTCCCTACAAGTTCTCTAATTGTTTAGGTAAAACAAGATTAAAGTTGAATTTTTGACTTTTAACCAGTCTCCATTTTTTCACAAGTTTCCAAGAAAAGGTAGAACGTTATATTCACTAAAATGTAACAGATGCATTTAAATAGGCAGCAGAGACAACTTTATATTATATACATTTTTAATATAATTTTGTAATGAGTGCTGTAAAAGGATTAAAATGAGAGGGCAAGAATATGTTTTTTAAGGTGGTTTGTTCCATAAATTTCATTCATCCCTTAAACAGTTTAGTCCTTCTTCTTGTAGATCTGACAAAGAGAGCAGAATGAAAATGTAACAGTAAAAGCAAACACTGTGTTTTAAAAAAATCATTTAATAGACAAATTCCTGAAGCTGTAACTTTGAAAAGTTAAAAGCTTCCCAGCTGTCCAAGTCTGGTTGATTGAGTGCAGTCAGTTCTACTTGGCCATAAGGATTCATGGTGACTGGCAGTCGGAAGCCCCGGTGCTGTACGCCCCATCTGCTAACGATTCACCAGAGCCGTGCACGCGCCACCCATCTCTGTGTGCTGCTTTCCCCCTGCTGCTTTGTAAACCACCGGGTAGGGCCTGGAGGAAAAGGTACCATGTAACAAATGTAAAATTTTGTGCCATATTTAGCATATGATCGGGATACTTTTGGGAACAAACAGTACAAATGTAATAAATAGAGGAAAGAAATACACCATTGTAAACCCTCCTCCCCGTACTTCTCCAGGATACTTGTGAGACTTCTCAGTCTGGCAGGAACTAGGTCCGAGTGTCGGGTGTCTCCAGATTTTTAGAAATAATCTTAAAATACAATGTTTAGTTACGATGTTACCCTTCATGCAGAATATACTTTTCCCATCATACTGGTTTGCTCTGTGTATAGAAAGGCTGTCACTGGAACTGGAGACAAAATTCCCGTTGTCATGGTTTAACTCCAGCCGGCAGCCAGGACCACGCAGCCACTCGCTCACTCCCCCCTGGCGGGATGGGGGAGAGAATCGGAAGGATAAAAGTGAGAAAACTTGTGGGTTGAGATAAAGACAGTTTAATAAGGTCGAGCAAAAGCCACGTGCACAAGCAAAGCAAAACAAGGAATTCATCCACTGCTTCCCGCTGGCAGGCAGGTGTTCAGCCATTTCCAGGAAAGCAGGGCTCCATCACACGTAACAGTTATTTGGAAAGACAAACACCATCATGCCAAAGGTCCCTCCCCTTCCTTCTTCTTTCCCCAGCTTTATATGCTGAGCATGATGTCATATGGTATGGAATATCCCTTTGGTCAGTTGGAGTCAGCTGTCCCGGCTGTGTCCCCTCCCAACTTCTGCTGCACCCTTGGCCTACTCACTGGCGGGGTGGCGCGAGGAGCAGAAAAGCTCTGGAGAGCTTACCAACAACCCAAAACATCGGTGTTTTAACCAACGCTATTCCTCATCCCAAACCCAAAAACACGGCACTAGGCCAGCTGCCAGCAAGAAAGTCAACTCCATCCCAGCTGAAACCGTGACAAACCATTAATATCAGCGATACCGCAGCCATCTCACAGGTGCTTTTGCATACTCATGACCGGGAAACCAATCAAACCCATCACCGACCGTCATGCCTTCAAATCCTTAAAAAAAAAAGCCAGTGGCATTTTTTTAAACATTTCTAGTGTCTGCTAGGGAATCTTGTCATCAGTGTGCGCACCCAGGTTGTCCCAGGTCGGAAGAATTTTGAGAATTTTATGGGGATCTCGCTGGAGAAGGAAAACTAAGGCCTCCCCGGTCGTCCCCGTCCCGTCCCCCCCCACGCGTCGCCGGGGCCTGGCCGAGCCGGCGGACGCCGGCTCGGCCAGGCCCCGGCGACGCGTGGGGGGGGACGGGACGGGACGGGGACGGGGAGGAAACAGCGTGACTAACCCGGCAGCGACGGGGAAGCGTTTCCGGGTCCGTGAAGGCGGAGCGCCGTCATGTGATAGAGGCTTAAAGGGGAAGCGGCGGCGGAGCCGTGCGGGTGGACACCGAGGGCAGTGGCAGCGCAGGTAGAGGCGGGGCGGGCAGGGCAGCGCCGCGCCCACCCCCTCCCGGTGTGATGGTGGTCTCGGTCCGTCCCGGGGCGGGTGGGGGCGGCCTGTACCATGGAGGGGGGGAGGCGGTGGACGGGCCTCAGGCCGCACCGCGGATGACCGGGCGCCTTTTCGTCTCGCAGGCCCGCGGAGGCGGCGGCAGGCCCCCTAGCCATGGCCGACGTAAGTTGGGCGGCGGTTGGGCCGCGGGCGGCTGAGGGGAGGGCTGGGGAGGGGGGGACCGAGTACGCTGGGGCCTGGTGGGAAGGGAGAGGCGCCCCGGAGCGGCCTGCGGGGAAGCGGGGACACCCCCCGTCCCCGGTGCCCATGGAAATGAGTAACCTGCCGCCCGTCTCTGCCCCCAGGACCTGAAGAGGTTCCTGTACAAGAAGCTGCCGAGGTAACTGGCGCGGCGGTGAGGGCGCTTTCGAGTCGCAAGGGCCATTATCTGAAGCCTGCGCGGCTGCGGGAGGGGTGGGATGGGGGGGGCTGTTAATCGCCGTCCCCTTCCGCCGCCGGAGGGAGGCGGCTCGCCGGGTGCCCGCGTTTGGTTGTTGAAATGGGTCGGACGGAGGTGAACGACGCCGCGGTGGGAGGACGGCGGTTCCTGGAGGTGAAGGCAGCGTCCGCTTGTCGCGCGCTCGCCTGAGGAGAAGGGAAGTGCGCGCGGCGTGTCGTAACGAGGAGCGGGAAGAAGACATTCCTGGTGGCGCGGTCGCCTAATCCTTCATAATTCCCTTTTCGGTAACTGCCGGTTGCCAGCGTCGTTAAGCGGCTCCAGTGTGAGGTTACGTGTAGGCGTAGCGAAACCGGCGCTCGTGCGGGAGGAGGGCGCGCGGGGGCTCTGGCGTGACTAGGAAAACTTGATGGGCAGCATCAGTCAGTCCTCTTGCCGGAGCTAAAAGTTCCCTGCAATTTTCAGTAGTTTTATTTTGTATTTCTCTTTTTATTGCCCCCAGAGACCGCCTGTACTAAACAGACCAAGTCCTTTTCAGTGAGATACTAAATTAGTGACGGCATCTATTTTTTCTGTATTTTCTCCTTACTTGCATGTTTGTTTTTAAAGGGTGTCTCTTTTTTTTTTTCTTTACAGCGTCGAAGGTCTTCATGCTATTGTGGTGTCAGATAGAGACGGTGTGCCTGTTATCAAAGGTAACTGCAGCTTCTCGCTGTGCCCTGCAACCGAAGCCCTGCTTGAACAGCAGGGGGTGGGAAAGGACAGCAGAACCTTCTCTGGTTGTGCCCAGCACCTGAATATCCAAAATCGAAGACTGAAATTAGATTCGTACTTCCAAGTTCAGTGGTTGATTATGTGCCTCTTCAAATTTATCCTTTTGTTTATGCCCTCAATAGTTGTAGGCCACAGAAAGTTTCCTCAGTGAAAAGGGTTGGAGTGCTGTAAGGTCCGTGTATGTTCGTGTCGCTCGCAGGGTGACTGGTGCAGAGTACGAGAGAAAGCTTATCGCTATTTTGTTGACTTGACTGGTCTGTGCGCAGATGCAATTGCATCCAACTTTGACACACATAACCTAATTTAGTTTGCTTTTTGGTACTGTAGTTTTTATTATATCTCTGCAGTCCTTGTTTAAGATGTTTTTACGTTGTAAGTACACTAGTTTAAGAATACAAATATTCGAGTACTGCAGGTTATACGCCTTTTTTTTTAATGTCCCAAAGTATTTAAACATCTAGCAGAATGTGCACATCTTCACCTGTTTTCATTCAAGTGACTGTGTGCCACTGATCAATCCAAAGGCTGGAATCAGTGCAAACAGTGAGGGACACAGAACAAAATGGCATCAGCACAGGCTGTGCATCGCAAAGGAAAAGGCTGTTTCCTAGGTGTGCTAGGGAGGACACCGGTGTAACGAGCAGTGATCACATACAAAATACTAAATGATATACTGCTCGTGAAGATCGGCCTGTACTTGTTGTGGAAGCATGTAAGATGTGTTACTTGTTCCCCAACAGCAGATCTGCTTTTGGCACAGCAGCAAGCTGGGTAAGGAGTTGCGATGCAGTCAGAGATACCATGTAAAGATAAGAATTTTCTTGTTTTGTTCCAGTTGCCAATGATAATGCTCCAGAACATGCACTGCGACCTGGCTTTCTCTCCACCTTTGCCCTTGCCACAGATCAGGGCAGTAAACTAGGACTTTCTAAAAACAAAAGTATCATCTGCTATTACAATACGTACCAGGTGAGTAACCTCAGTGTGGTTTGTTCTCAGTGACCTGAGCTGTTCCTGCATTACACTGAGGAAGGGGGAGAGGGTTGTTTAAACTCTGATATTGAAGTATTTGTGGTTTATTTCTCACGCTGCTTAAATGGCTAAGCTAAACTTCCGTACTATTTGTTAAGCTTTTCTTACATTTCTCAAAACTGAGATTTACTGGTTGAAAATGATCAAGTTTTCTGAACAAGTAGTAATCGGGGAATTTGCAGTGGGTGCTGCTCATATGGCCTTCAGAATCTGTTATGAAGGGTTTATGTTCTCTTTGACAAACAAATTTGTTTATAATTAGTGACACCTAAAGTTAAATAAGCACATGCAGCCTACTTCATAGCTAATCTTGCTGCCAGTGTGACTTTGAGGCAAGAAAGCTTTGAAATACAGCTCACGTTCTTTACAAACTGATTATTTGTGTCCTGAAATCCATCCTCTACTATGTTTCTGCTCCTTCTCGAGTTCTAGTGACCTTGACAGCTTTTTATTGTGATTGCAGTAAACCGGCCAACTATTTAACCTACAGTATTTAGCTTTGTTTGGAAAATAAATGGGTGAATGAGTGAGTTCATACACATTGAGTACGTTGCTTTGATTCTCTTGATGCTACTAGAGAATTGTTGTGGACAAGGTTCCAGTTGCCATTAATGGAAGAAGAGATACTGCTGTATCTGTATGTGGAATAGTATTTTAAAACAATAAACCTGCCTGCCCTCTTGTTACCCGCGGAAAGTGTGGCAGCTGAGTTAGATTTCTGGTGAATAACACTGCAGGACACAGGAGGGAGGGAAATGCCAGGCTTTCCACATGCAGCTCCCTGTACTGTGGTGTAAGTTCTGTTGGTGTTTTTAACTGTGAATCTTATGGAATAGATTCACTGAAAAGTCAGCTCTCTGTCTCTTGCTCCTGCTTGTCCTTTAAACCGAGGAGGCTGCTTGTTTTGGAAAGAATTTATGTGGCAGAGCTCTGACATCCAACATGGGTTAGCTGCTGGCTGAACGCTCTTCTCTCTCCTTGCAGGTGGTGCAGTTCAATCGCTTACCTTTGGTAGTAAGTTTCATTGCTAGCAGCAATGCCAATACTGGTATGTCTTCACATGTATTTTAAATATTGCAGTATTTGAAGGCCCAGGTGTTTAAATAATAGAAAATAAATTACCCAGATTTACTTTAAGGTGTATAAACTTTGCTCTTGCTATGAATTTTGTCAGCGTATTGTGAAGGGGAGAAGGGAAAGGTGTGAGTAAAAATGTATGTTTTTGGTGACTTGCTGAAGTTGTTACTCTGTTAAAGCATATTTCTCTTGTGATTAACCTTACCCTTGCTGTGTCAGTGTTGACCGCAGCAGCAATGATTGTACTGTCCAAACCAGTTGTTCAGTCTCTCAGTTCCAAGTTACGTTCCGCAGTAACATGTGCGGCTTCGTCTTCTCAGCTCTGTGGGGCAAGGGAGTCCTTCAGCAAGGCACCTGGCCTTGCTCATGAGGGCGTTGGCTAATAGGCACGAGCAAAAGGGATTTAATTCTTGCACAGCTGCTTGGGCCTCGGTCGCTGTGGGAAGCAGCAAGGTGACAGTAGAGGCAAGCAGTGGCACGGGGCGGGGCTGCAGGGCTGAGCCCCTGTTGGTGCCGAGGGCTGCAGGCACCCTCCCTCGGGGTGCTGCCTGCTATTCCTGTGAAGAATGAGCCGCTCAAGGGAAACGCTTCGTGTTTTGGAAAACACTGCCTATGACTTGGGAGGGGAGGGAGATGTGGGGTTTGGAGAGAGGCTTCTCAGTTATGTTGTTTGATGGGATGTTCTGTCTCTCTTCTCTTTCCAGGGCTGATCGTAAGTTTAGAGAAGGAGCTAACGCCCCTCTTTGAAGAACTGAGGCAGGTTGTTGAAGTTTCTTAACCTGATGGTGTAGCCAGAGTGCAAGCATCCCTCTGCAGCCCAGTGGACAGAAAGATTCAATAATCCTCAGTCAAATAACACGTCTCAGAAGAAATACCACAGCTCCTTAGTATACTAAGTAAGAGTAAATTGTACATAGTACTGAATCTGAAATGATCTACTAGTGTGTTGTAGGTGGATGTTACTTTAGGCCATGCTTCTTGTATTGTGCAGTACTGGAGAGACCACCACAATAGCTCCTATGGAGTTTAGCTCAGCCAACTGGGCCCAATTGGCGTGATGCTGTTGGCTCAGATGAGCAACCCACAGATCTCTTGCTTTACAGGGAACCGGGCACGCGGCGGGGCATATCCTCAGGCCAGCTACCATGACGTATTGGAAAGCAGATCGGTTGTATAGTGTTATCAAAGATGTGGTTGAAAGTGTTGTGAGAGTAAGTTTACTAGCAGTGATGTGTCGGTACAATCAATAAATATCCCGGCTTTCTTACGTGGGTGATACTTTGGCAAGGGAATGCTACTAATCTGGATGCTAGCTGCATCCTGCTTCCACTAAGAAGAAAGCTATTTCTATGAAAGCTGTTGCTTCAGGTGTTTTCCTGATGCCCAGATAAAAGCGCCCAAACAGTGTCTCACTTCTTCATGGGGTTTCTGTGTAATATGGTTGTGAAGATCTCATGTCTCATAGTCTTTGTGTGGGTTCATCACTGGTGACACTCTCAGCATATTTACCCTTAGGTTTTCCTAAGTAAATAAATATAAATAAAATACAGTATTTTTAAATGACAGAGCCTGGTCCGCTCTTCTGTTGCATCATAATATTTTACAGCACATCAGCTTTTCTGTGGAGAGAACAGGTCTCTTAATTGCATGTAAATGTACAAAATCCATGAGTTTACAGGCTGAAAACTAACTGGGGTGTCTCTCGATTGGGTGATACAGATACCAAGTCCTGTGTCAATGCAGAGGTTAGTGCCAACTGGCTTCCTGTCGCTGGGGATTGATTCTGTACTCTTTACCCCCACGTTATTCCCTCCCATATTCCCCCATGTGGTGACTCCAGCGTAGACTTCCAGTGCTAAACCCAAGCACTGCTGGTCTAAAGGAGAGCTTTTGGCAGGTCTCTGCTTCAGGCTGGGAAAGGTGCCGCCACTGCCCCCTCACTTATACCTCGACCACCTTCAGCATCAGGCAGGATGGGGGGGAAAAAGTGGTGCTAGGAATAAGGGCTGGGAATTCTTGGCTCAAAAGCTCTCAGAGAGATTTAAAGTTGTCAGTCAACCCTTTTGCATTTAAACTGAGCTCCTGGCTTGAGCTTTCTCTTGCTGGTCATTGCAGAAGCAGCTGGAAACTGAGCCCCAAGACGCCTCTATGTATTTTTGACAAAACGCATTTGTGTTCCACTCTGGGCCAACTGCTGCCATTAGCTTCTCTTCAGCTCGCCTACCTGTGACTGCTGCCTCAGCCAGCCAAGCACCATTTCCTTTACTGGCTTCAGTTTGTGGGGCCGTGTGCTGAACTTGCTTCTAGCGTTTTGTAACGTGGCCTGTTCATGTGAAAAAAGGAAGGCCGCTTTTGTGGTTATTTTCAAGCTTGATATCTAAGTTGTTTTCAGAGAACAGTTATACTGTTGGAGAGTATCGGCTCTTTTCCCCTTACGCTGTCTCTCTCTCTCACACACAAACTCATCCAAGCTTTTTAACTAAATGGGAGATGCCAGTTAAACTAGCTCTTTAAGGGAAAAAGGAAGGCAAAGCTTTAATACCATGCAGGAGTACAGAAGACCTTCAGTAGTTTTATACTGAGATTTTATTCAGAAAATAGTCTGTATAAAAAATATTTACAAATATTTTGAATTTCTAAGTTGAAATAAAATGCTATTCCTATGTTCAAATCTAGAATTTCTTTCTTCTTCCAGTATGTTTTTCCCCTCCTTCAGTCGTCTTGCAGTAAAGGCACCTATTGAACGCTGACCTGCTGTGTGAGCAATACCAAGCCCTGTGCCACAGCATTTGCATAGCAGGAGAGGTTTGTGTACGCTGTTTCAGCAGTTATGCAGGGAGATGGGGGGGGCTCTTTTCCCACCCTCCAGGAGGAGCAGGATTGCTCAGGGGCTCTGGGAGCTGGGTCAGTCATGAGGTCAGGCCAAGCTGATCTTGAAACCCTCCAGTGTGTCAAACTTTGCTTCCAAAATGTAACGTCTGTTTTGACTACAGCACCAAAGTAGCTGTGTAGTGAGCCACAACGCTCTTACATCTGTATGAGTCTTCCAAAATACATATGAAAATTTACATCAGGTTATGCGGAAGATGTATTCTTTTAAACTCATATTTTTAGTGTACATGGTGCTTTTCTGTTACTGATCTTGTTTAATATAAAGCAAGCAGTGCTTAACTCTAGAACATAGTTCTGGACAAAACCTCATTTTGAATTTTCCGTGTGAGGAAAAAGTACAAAATCCAGTCCATTTTCAAGGGAGACTGTAAGGGGCCCAACTCATAATGCTAATAAAAATGCTGGCGGCTGCCATAAGCAAAGACTTCTGCAGAGCCCTGTCACCCATCCTTAGGGCCCTGTGGCAGCTCTGTCATACATGTGCTAGGAACCAGCTGCCTGTTCCTCATAATTCTAGTCTGTAAACAAGTGCGTTTGCATGACGCTGCTCACCATTACCTATATATGCCATGTGAAACAACCGTTCACTTGTAGCGGTATAAATCTAAACCATACAAAACCATATTTGATGAGAACTAAGTGTTACTCATCCATCACCTTGAAAAGGGCCTTGACATATTCTCTGGATTGTAATACAGATACTATTTACAAAAATGTAATTACCTCTGTCATTTTTCTTTTGGTTTAGAGCCTAAACACGTAATACAAAAGAAATATTTAATGTTTCCAGAATGGACTGGCTTTAAATAACAGGCTCAAGGTTACAGAATATGCTGCTAATGGTTAGTTGTGATGGAGCTTGCAATAAATTATTGCGAGTGGTCTGAAGAACCACAGAAGTTTTAAACAGTCAATACTTCTGTGATTAGTTAACAGGTGTTAATTTAAGTGTGCACTACAGACCTACACCATGCGTATCAAACCAACACACTGATTTTGCAACCGTCTCCACACGTGACTAAACAGCTGCAGAGCACTCAGCTGTACAAACCTTTTGTGTGCAGAGCTGGATGCAAGCGTCTGTGTGCGGATATACGCCCACACGTGTGCCCACTGTGAGTAATGGAGACTTCTGAAACCGTCCTCTTCTAAGCGATGTCTTCCCCTTGGCAAAGCGGCAGTTCCTGCCAACGGAGCAGACTTATTGGAGGTGCAGCTAGGAACTGAGGCTGGAGTTACGCTGCTCCAGTTGCTTCCGTATTTGTGACTAGAACAGAAAGACAATCCATTGCTGTTCATCTGCGTGCATGTGAATGTGGTTGAGTACGATCAACTCAACTTATTTTTAAGGAAGTAACACTTATCAAGCCTTTACATTGTCTTCTCATTGCTTCCTTCATGACCCAACACATGCAGTCTGTGCTGATGCTCCATATTGTTTACCATCTACACAATGACATCCTTAAAGATGGAAGTAATTTCTTCTTCCTAATGAGTATGTATGTGTGTTAAAAGGGCATCCCAAAAATGCCAAAGTGGGTTTGCATGCAGCCACATTATGCAAAAGCTATGTATTCCAGTCTTGTTGGCCTGGAAGCCAGGACAAGTACTCTCTTCTTGCAGATACTGAGAACTGTAGCACTTGGGTGCTGCAAAACTGGGGGTTTTTATGATGGCAGTACCAAGGGCACTGCTGCCTGAAGTGTACTGCCATGTAACACTGCACGTCAACTTACCAGTTTCCATCGCAATATTTTAATCCATTCATCAGCTTCTATTCCAGTTTTTGCGCACAGGTAGTATGTCCTTAGTGGGAACACTAAGCTGTAAGTAAACAAAACTGTCTCTTAAATTGCTAGAACAACTGCTAATTCTTCCTAAAACTGAACCCAGCTGGCCTGCAACAACAGTTGTTTAGACAGAGCAGGGCAGGGAGGCTGTGCTCCTTCCCGTTCAGTCACCCGGAGGGAGGTTAGCCAAGAACGGTTCACAGTCATTTACAGCTTGGGGAGGTGCTGCCCCAGGCCCATATGGACAAAAGTGGAAGATCAGGGTCACAGTTGGCAAAGGAGCTTTCAGAAGCACCCAGTGGTTATATTTCAAACTTCCCTGGCTATTTTGACCTTCCCAGCAAGGTGGATAAACCACAGCAACTTACCAGAAACAATTGACTCTTTCCTGGGAATAGTCAAATTGCACAGCTGAGCATTCAGTTAAGTCAAGTGCCCGAATCGGTTCTGTGGCCTTGAAAAGAAAATGGTTTTAAAACAGGAAAATATGAAAATGGAAGATAAGGCTAGCTCCATTCATCTTCAATGCATCTAGACCTTTACAGCCACATGAGGTTTTTCCAGGCATAGGTACAATAGCTTAACACTGTAAACCCAAACTAGCAAACGTAACAACAGTTCTAACATGAGATGAATTGAGCTAAATATAAAACACCAAGAGAGTCAGTTCAGATCTAGACAAGCAACAGAGTAGATCACTACTGCAGGAAAGCTGGAGCTAGATCCAGACTGCTGAGGGTTTGGTTGATGCATTATGATGTAACTGACACAGCAGCAAATCTAGTATAATTTCCAACTAAGGTTTACAGAGATAAGGGGATGGTTATAGGTCTTATCATGCCTAGACAGCTGTTGGAGATTTAATTAATTCCTAAATGCTTTAAAAGGATGAAGCTGGGTAGGGAGAAATGCAGAAGCAGAGCCAAAGTAGTGCTTGCTGCAGGAATGATGAGGTTTGCTGTATGAGCAGTGTGTGTACAGCTAACTCTCCTGGGACAGGCCCAGGAGTGCTCAGCTGTAGGGATGCGCTGTCTGTGTATGACTACAACACCTCTCCCCAAGAGTTTTGTTCTCCCTGAAGTGTGAGAGTCCTCCTTTGATTCATTTCTCTCAGCCTTGCTCTGTTAAGCACCTTGCAAGAGGCAGCTGAAGTTGAAGAGCAGCTTGCCCTTGACCCAAACACCCTTAGCTGTTCATGTGGTCCCTCACCAGGTTCACAGAGGTGTCTGTTGTTTTCTCACCTTTCCTTGCATTTTCCTCTGGCTTAGCAGCTGTTAGTTATGTACTGCGCTAGAAGAAAGCCACTTGTGCCGAGGCATGCTAACAAATGCCATTCCAGGGCCAGCAGCAAGTTGCTCACCTGTAGGTATCTGCAACCCCACAGCAATGATGGGAGTTCCAGGAGACACCAGAGCTGCTGCCTGGGAGGAGGCCATACTCCTGACAAAGACACCTTCTCACCTGGTAAGTCACAAATGCTGCTGAAGTGTTTGGAGTGCTGCCCTTTGAAATGTTATCCTGGAAACTTAATTCAAGTTGTCTTGAACTGAAATGAAAACCGATGGAAGGCCCCATAAATACATAACTGTTTATAAATGGTAATGTTTGGTAAGAGAGGGCAGTTGTGTATGCTGTTACATGCTTGAAATACGGCTTGGCAGAGATGCAGAGGTAAACAGTTTGGCTGTGTTTATGGAGGAACCCAAACTGGAGGTATTGCAAGGGTGGAGAAGATCTGGAGGTATTTCTTATTTTTACTCAGTTTAAGATAGAAATGGAACAGCAACTGTAAGGACAAACCGTTTTTCCCAGATGTGGCATGTTAATCTGTGGCAGAGTGCTAGGAAGGAAGACATTTTTAAATGAATGGATTTCTATGTATACTGTGCAACCACTTGAAATAAAAGAATGAAATCAAGGAATGCAGAATATACTACTAGTATTTGCAAAAATATTTTAATAGTGCTGCTGTCTGTTAGGTTGTGTGTCAAAGCTACCAATAAAAGCTGTGTTGTGTTGGTAGCTTAAAATCCAAAAAATGCATGGTAAACAACAACTCTGTCTAGTAGGTAAGACTGAGAGAGTACAGTAAAAGTTTTCTAGCTGTAAAACTTACTAACTTCCTCTTGTTCAAGTCATCAGCAAAACTGACTTTTTTTGAAAGGTCTGACCCCTCTGACAGCATGGGAAGCTTTAGCTTGGGAAGCTGTAATACAGATGCGAGAAGCCAGAAAGATGAGGAGGCTGCAGCTGCCTCTGTAGAGGTTTAAAGAGTAGAACTGGTGTTTGCTACTTACTGTCTGGTCTTTGAAATACTTAAGTTCATTCCTATGCAGTGTAAACCACCTTGTCTTCCAATTCTGAAAGATCAAGAACGGATGATAATTGTCTTGTGAGAATTTAGTGTAGTGTTTCTTTGGAAAGAAAAACCTTTAAAGCTGTTGACTTGCTCTGGTTTAC
Source organism: Burhinus oedicnemus (assembly GCA_008921705.1). Classification (NCBI taxonomy): domain Eukaryota; kingdom Metazoa; phylum Chordata; class Aves; order Charadriiformes; family Burhinidae; genus Burhinus; species Burhinus oedicnemus. The sequence continues at coordinate 639,849 of VFFE01009170.1, read as the reverse complement.
TGTCACGCTGTGTTGTTACTCAAAACACAAATTGTTCCTCTGCAGGGGAATGCAGGTGGAGCTATTTCAGCTCCCCATTCTCTCTAGCTTCTGTGGGTGACTGCAGAATGCAAGCAAGGAGTAAGAGTTTTCCTTACCTTGACTATTTTGCCTTGTTTTATCAAATATCCTTCTTTTGTACCAAGCTGTGAAGTAACAAGGAAAGGGATCAGGGTTAGTGACTGAGCTCTGCTTCTACTTCCCACATCTTTGCCTACGCCTGTAAGATGAAAGAGCAGCCTGTTCTTGGGGAAACTTCCTGTAGCCGCACGCCTTGTCCTCACTCCTGTGCTCCCCTCACACAGCTGGATCCACCACTAGGGTAACCACCGACCTGCGCTAGCGCTGAAGGCAGTCTCTTAGACTGTGCCTCCCTCAGCAAGCTTCTGGCCTGCATCTTCTCAACCAAACACAGCAAAGTACTTGCAGTTACAGCGTTTTTGGTAAAGTCGGTTGTCTCCGTGCATGTTGTAAACAGAAACACCTGGGGTTTACTGGACAGTGGAATTGTCCACAGAAGTTGCTCTTGAAATGCAAGGGGGTGGGAGGACTGCTGTTCTACTTAGGCATTCTCTTCTCTCAAACAGCCATACATTCAAGAGGAAAAACCTGTTACATTCAATGTGCTTACTGAGAAGTTGTTTGTTGAACTGTTTCTCTGCCACCATGAGTGACATTGGGACCTTATGACTTCTCAGATACTCACTGAAACTCTGTGGTAGAGCCTTAACTGTGAGACTACTGACCTCTGAAAACCAAATTCCTGCCAACTTAATTACTACTTACTCTTGAAAAAATACTGCCTTTTTATTGGTTGTACGTGGAAGTTAAGTTCCTTTGGAGGTTAAAGTGGAACTCAGCCATGAAGGGTTGGTTGTGAGAGACATCAGTAGTAGTTCTTTTTATCAGCTTCATTAACCCATATTAATGTAACTTCATCATTTTCTCTGAAAATATAGTATGTCATTAAAAACTTTCCTCTCTGTTCTAAGCAATACTGTTCTGGACAAACCACCTGTCTCGCTTAGATACGAGTTACTAGGGATTTAAAGTCTCTAATTACTGTCTGAGTCACAGATGTCACAGCAGGTGGTCCAAATGGATATGAAGATGTTCTCTTGTTTCTCACACCAGGAAGGTGTAGCTTTTAACATGACACAGCTTTTTACTGTGTTCAAAATTACTAGGGCTGAAAGCGTGGAGTCTCTTCTGTCACATGGCTCTATTTTGGATTTAAGACTGGGTCAGAATACAGCAAGCTGTCTTCCTGCTTAAAGACAAGGTGATTCTAAAATAAAAAAATCCAAGTGTGAAAACGCCAAAACCCCCTTTTGAGTAATGTGCCTATCGGGACACAGATATTACTAACTTGGTTGTACCATACTTTAGTTTGGGGTTTCCTTTTCCAAATGTGTCCCTGCCTGCCTTGCACATCTTTGATTTTTTTATTTTTTTTTTTAAAAGATCACTTTTTAACTGACCTAGAAAGTCAGAGATGGTCTTTCCTTCCTCCCATTTAGGAAGGAGGCTGTATATTGCTAACTGGACAAAACAATTCTAACAAAGATGACTGCAAAAATAATAAAAAGTAATGAGTTTATGTCTGTCAGGACTACTGTTTCCTGTCATCTAATCCTTATAATCATGGATTGAGACAAACTGTGGTAAATCCTCTAGCTTTTACTGTTTTGCTATTTAGTGTACTCCTCCCCTTACCTGGGGGGGAGCTGGGGGAAGAGACAGAGACTCCCACTGGCCGTAAAGGATGTTTGGCAAAACAAGGGCTTACTGCACAACCTGACATACATATTGTTGCATACGGCCTAATGAGCGTTGTCAGAAAGATCCAAGAAGCGTTGTGCTTGGGTTTTGTGGAGTGTTTGTTTTTTTTTAATTGCTGATAATGTTACTGCCACGATGGCCTTCTAAAAGGAAGATAACAGGAGAATGGAAACCTTTTATATATTCTTTCTTTGGATGGTCAGGCTTACCTAGGTTAGCTGCAGACGATGTTTTCCCAGTGACAGCACTGAAGGTCTCAGTGACAGCAATTGTGAAAGGTTTTATCATGGGACTGTATCTAGCAAGTCTGTGTTTGTTTTGTCTTGCTCAGCAAAGACTTCCTGCATTTACTAACCCATAGAGGGATGAATTACTGATGTTATTCCATAGTTCACTCCAACAGTCATACTAAACTCGAACCAGGAGAAGTACCCCTTGCACCACAACACAACTTACTGAGGGAGCATTTGGAATAAGATCGCTTTCTGTCCTTCCCGTCTGCATTGCCGTGTGAACTCGGACAGACTCATAAATGGAAGGTTCTTCCACTTCCCGTGGGTAGGGATGCTTCAATACAATTAAGGTTCCTGGAGAGAAGAGCCGGAGTAAGTCATCTGGCAAGACAGTCTTAGAAAATAATTGGCAGTAGTTGCCTGTTTATAGAATGATTAACTTTAGCTCTTATACCTTTTTAATTTTAGGAAAAGGTAATAACCTCCCCAGGATCTCTGTGACACTCCTTGTAAGGGGTTTTCCTTGGAAGGGGGCAGGACTCAGGCCACATCCATGTCAGGAAACAATCAGATGCTGTAAGTGACTCACATACTGATAAAACTAGACAAATATTTCTAACATACATCATCTGAATAGTTTAGACTTTGTGAAGGGTATTTTCTATGAAAATCTACCCATGCAAACTACAGAGGGGCACTTTCTGTTGGATTCATTTGCCCAGTCTCACTTCCTTGGGTATATTGTGTTGCTTGGAGTCCTCAACACCTTGGGCATCTGGATCTTGCCTAATTCCATTCCCTCATCCCTGTACAGTGGGAGTCGATCTGTTCTTACATCTTTGAAACAAGAGTGAAAACCCTCTTCACTTCTTCTAAGCAGGAAGTAATTAAACCCCTTCTGCAATGCATGGTAATTGGCAAAAAAACAAGACAGCAACAGAAGAGGACCAACAGACAGCCCTCAAAGGCAGGTGTTTCCTATCCTGCTTGAACCTGCTTTCCAGTCACGGAGTGACTACGTAATACAGAACAAACTGAAACACAGATTTCATAGTTACTGAAAGCTTACAGCTGAAATGCTGACCTATGTGTTGATCAATGTTTGACTTGTGACTTTCTACCATGCAGGGGCATCTTTTTGACTGCATTCATGAAGATGTGACTACAGACATTATCATGCCTGCTTACATGCAACTGCGAAAACTGTAAATATATACAGTGCCTTTTTAGAACATCTAAACTCACTAGTGCTTGCAGGGAATCCCTTGACACATTAAACTCCCTTCCCGCACAGGAGGCTGGGTGGGTAGGCAGGATGCTAGACTAGATATGAGGCCGTGACAGTCATCCTGGTTTTGCCAACAACCCACTGCTTGCTGCATAAATCACTTGATCTGTCAGAGCTTTGGATACAGCCTCCCCAACAGTAAGCTCACATTACCATCACCTTTAACTGTTTCACCATAGTTCTTTCTAGTTAGTAACACTTTGATTATAGCCATTTGTTTTCCAAATAAGGTCATGTTTATTGCATGTTCTCTGCAAAAAGCTGCATTCTCAATAGTGAATCTATTACACTATTCACAATAGTGAAGAAGAACTTAAAACAGTAACTGCTACACCATCTAATCTCATTCTTTAAAAATAATGTCACAGTGTACCAAACGCTGCTTCATTTGCATTTTATGCTGATACTGTCAGCCCTTAAAGAGGGGGGATGCAAGAATTGGTAAGAACTTGGACTTGAAACCTACAGGTGATTTGAGTAATTTGGAAGTGAAATAAAGTTTAAAGCGTATTTTGTAATGGGAAGGGCTGCAAAGGGAAATGGAAAAATTGTATTTGAAGTAACCAACTGAAATCTGTTTGCAGGCACAGGGGGTGTACGCAAATGTGATATATTCAACTTGCAATAGATGAAAAGTCAAAATCAGTTTAATTCTCTCCGTCATTGCAGAAAAAAAATGCTTTACCATTTAAAATGAAATTGAGAACACCCCCATCACCAGTCTACAGAAACTACTCTTAAGCTGTTGTACAGAATCAGAGTACCATCATCTGTACACCATGGATAAAGAGCCCTGTTGCAGAACTGGGAAGACTAGTTTAACATTTTATACAATATTTGTTTTCTAGTAAGTCCTCCATGTTTCCTCTCCACAAAAGATACTTATACAGAATCATCTGGTACCTGTACAAAAGAACTAGTAAAAGGCACACTGAAGCAAAAGTCTTCTTGCATGTTTGTGCGTGATATCTATTTCTAAGGAAGAATGAAAATTAGTCCTGTTGTTGGAAATGCTAGCTTCAAGTGACTGCCTTTCTTGTTTGGGTAACGACTTAACGTTTTTATGTCTTCAAAATAATTTATGTAAAAACTGATAAACAAATCAAACAGGTAAGAATAACATGTTGACCTTGTCCCTCTGAATAAAGACAGAAATACAGAAATATGATAGTACATTGCTTTAACATTGTTACTGAGTAGATTCAGCTTGCCTGTTCAATAAACCATCTCACAGCACACAGTAGCCCCGACTTCCTTTTCATTATCTGTAGTTCAGAAAGAAGTGTATGCATTACACTGCAGAAAAATAGATGTGAGTCCATGTAGCAATATGGAGTGGCAAAGCTGTAGTAAGGCAAGGTTTGTTGGGCTTGAAGCACAAACCTGCAGCTGTCCCTGTATGAAAGAACCACTGTGCTCCATAGACCAGTTTGCAGGGGTGCAGGCCTGTGTGTTCAAGTACTGATCAAAGAGAGTCTGGTGCGTGTCTTGAGACACAAAACTAGCTCCAGTGAGACAAAATCTACATGCAAGATAGAATATGTAATGGTTTCTACTATCTTGTGGGTATCTTATAAAAGTCCATAAGCAAGGAGATGAAAAATGCTATCATGCTGTCTTGCTCTCTCACTCCTGATCTCAGTGTTTCTATAGCACATTGTAAGTATAACAAGGAATAACAAAAACTGGTCCAACTACTTTCTACTAATGCGTGAGCCAAAGGTCGCTTGCTGCTTTTCACTGAAAGGAAGTGTGGCCTAAGAAATCAGACTCTGTTGCTGGCCCTTCTGCCAACCTGCTGTGTGACCCAGTGTTGGGCTGGTCATTCTGCCACGCTGACACTTGGCTTAGAGTGGGCTCTGATGAGCCTTTACCCCCTTTTTGGTATAAATCAGTTACCACCCAGGAGACCTTTGACACCTGTATCTGAAGGAACACTGCCTGAGCGCAGTGTCTCTTCCACTCTACTGCTATCCGTGGTAAGGTAAGGTGGAAGGTTTCTTGACATGATGTTCAAATGGCTTTTCTTATTCTGTAGCACATCCAACTTAAAGAGGTTTCACAGAGCCAGCAGAATCTGATTAGGGAGCTTTAAGGCAACAAGTGAGCCCATCATTCAGCAGTGCTGATCCTGTTCACAGAGATCACGTAACACCAATGCCTTCATTACTAATGTCTGTAACACATGCAGTGAAGGAATGGGGAAATAGAAGTTTTATATGTCAACTGAAATCTTTACAGCATTAGGCCTGTGGGTGCATGTTTGATTTCACAGGAAAAATAGCTTGCTGGCACAAAAGATACATGTAGGAACTCTGTGTTCAAAACACTCTTTAAAGCAACTTAAAAATATAATGCTTTGAAAGATACAAGTGCCATATTGAGTGTACCACTGCATTTTTCTTGGGAGGAAAAAAATTGCAAAGCAACCCTTGAATTTAATGCCTGTGTTACAAAATCACTGGTGCATATTTACTGTATGACATTACAGTTGTTGCATGTGCCAACTATTATTTAACTGTTTGCTTGCATATATAATTAGTACTACTCTATGCGTTATTTGCAAATAATTTCTACACAGGATGCTGAAGTTTCTGGCACTAACTTGTACTGACACATCTTCAACTCTTACATTTGAAGCTAAACCTAAAACTGGCATATATATGCATCTGTTTTCTCCAGGGATTCTGGTCTGGTCGTGTTCAACCCACTTGTAAGAATCAAGTTTAATCTTTTGACTCTTAATTCAGGTAGCATGTTGGCTGCTAAAGAAGCCTGTGCTCTTCTCATTTTCTTAAAAACAAGACAAATCAATGCGGTGGCAGATGGCATCAGGAGGCTGATCCACTGTAGACAGAAAAGGAGAGGTAATACAGGACACACTCCCTACAGGAAAGAAGAACATATCACTTCTTCCTTGGATGAAGAATAGTGGAACTAAACAATTTCAAGTCCCTTTTCCATTTACTCTTATTGGGGGATTTCAACTTCATAGATGAATATGTATTTCCTCATTAAACACTCCACTTTGGTTTTGCCCTTTTTGAGAAGGTTCTGCTCCTCCCAGTACATGCGTATTTTGAAATGCTTCCTTCTCTCTCTGAGAAATCAAAAGGAGCTCATGCCCCAGGTTAGCAAAAACCCAGTAAGCTTACATGTAGTTTGTCTTCAGAGTACTTGAAAGAGTTTTTGAAGAGGAACATCTTAGATACTTGAGGTTAATACAAATGTGAATTTCTGAAGAGGATCACTTCAGCAGTAGATCTACCCGATAACACATCGGAAGCTCCTTTTGCTCAGATCTGTGTGAAGCATGACTACAAATGTGTTCATACAAACATAGGGCTCTCCTTACCTGTTTCACTTCCAATTAAAGGCTGATTTGCAAAATGCATGACTAATTCCTTCAAGCTAGAAAATTCATTAAATCCAAATTTGAATGAAGTTCCTGTACGTTCAACGTGGAAGTGTTTCACAGAATCTTTTCCTCTAAAATAAAAAAGGAAAGTTTGTCAAGGCATAAAAGCCAAAGGCATTTGGCATGTACAGCCCCTAAATAGCAGCTTCCACTACAGGAAATCTGGCCCAGATCACAGGCTGACAATCACTGTCCTAGCAGTAATGCTACTGCCATTACTGTCCCTCACTAATACTCAACACATCTGAGACCTGGATTATTAAGAAAAATCTAATTGCTGCTTTACAGAAAGGAGATGATGAAAGCCTAGAAAGGCCAAGTAAGTTAATTTAACTCTTGCAACAATCAATAAAAAGACTCACAAATGAGGTTTCCAGCCTTCTGGCTAAGCAGGATGACATCCCTTCACTTACTGGGCTTTAGTCTTGATGGTGTATCTATATTAGTCAGTGTATGTCGTACTTTTCAGGTGACAGCCCAATCTCACTGGAAATATCTTCTGTTTCTCTTTCAAAAATAGGCTGGCTCCTTTTTGCACCCAAACAGGGAGTTAATAACCTAACTTTAGATACCTAAGGCTTTAGAAATTGTCTGCTTTGTCTCTGTACTCAGATGAATAGTTCTTCTGTGGTGGGCAATGCCAAACATGAACCAGGGTCCTTTGTCTGTCGGGGAAGTAACAGCATTTGTTTATGAAAGCTGACGGTATTTAGAGAAGTGTGCAAGACCTCACTTCCTGGACAGGCAATTATTTTGACTTCAGAAGACGGTGAATCACTTACTGCAAGTATCTCTCCTGTGAAAAAGTTACTTCTGTTAATATTACTAACATCCAAAATAGTCTAGAGAAAACATTGTCTCAGGAAAAATGTATGTAGCAAATATACTGAAAATATGGCAAAGAAAGGGATTCATAGTGTCTTTTCCACTGTTTATTGCCACTTCCACAGAAGATTATAATTTCAATAGGAATTTAAACAAATATTTACCTTTGAACAGTACTTGTGATATTGTAGAACGTGCCTCTATTGACCTCCCGCGTGAGACACAATGTGTGCAAGCCAAGTGCAGATGCCCTACAACAGCAAATAGCTGCCGTGACTGCTGCAATGACAGGGTTTTCATCTTTTCATGTAATTTCACAAGAGATACAATGTTGCAATGAGAGCAACTTCTACTCTATTTCCTAGTTCCTTTTCAGAGTTGGCTAATATAGCTGGGGGAGGGGACTTCAGGCAATATGTGATCTCTCTTCTCACAGCTGTCAATAAATACCTCAAGGGATGTCTAAGCATTGTTTCCTCTTAAAACAAACTATAATAATGACTGAAGTTCCCTTGCGAGGCAGAAAGTAAAAGCTATAGAAGACATTTTAGGAGAGAAAGAAAATGACAGCTATAATTGCTAAAGTTATCCTTTCCACAAAAACGTATCAGAACAAAATTGAATTACTTATTCTAAAATTAAGTTTTAATATTAGTCAAAAAATGGAAAGGAAAGTTTAAACAAACAAAAAATTATTAAAACATTTTAAAAACAAAATCAGTATTTCAAAGGAGCTGTACCACCAGAAAACTAATGTAACAGAGTAACAGACCAAACTCCAGACTGGTATATTCAGTTTGTATCATAATGCAGTAACTCTTGTTCCTACACGGAAAGCTGAACAAGAGATTAGAATTGGCCTGAAATAGACTTTTCTAGGTCTAAGGCTAGCATTTGTTAAAGCAGCAAATTTATTTTAATTAACTAACTACCAATTAAACTAACACTTTAGCTTTTGTTTCCTATTAATAGAACAATTATTTAAATTTTATTATAGTAAGTTGTTTCCTGAGTGCCTTTTAAAACTAGCTTCAAGATATATTTTATTTTTTTTTAAATTGTCTGAGGTAGATTACCTCAAATAATATTTAGTTACATTTTAAAGTTGAAAAATATTAACCAGCAAGACAATGATTCGTTTAAAATTACCTTTTTTTTAAGGAAAGCTATTAATTATAAATACTACTATTCTTTTTCCCAAGACTTGCACTCAATTCAGTCATTGCTACTCTGAATACTCATTTTGTAACATCACCTTCTGATGTGTCGGGCACTGCCCCAAGCTGCGTGTATAAATGGCTGTCTATAGTGGTAATAATTTTAGCAGTGTATGTATAGGGACACTTGCTCCTGGGTCTTCTGTCAGAGATGAGCGAAGCAATTCATGTTTGCCTTTTATACCTGTGGGGAACAAGGTATGTGCAAATTGCACTTTCCTCAGTTTCCAAGCAACTACACTTCCAAATTGTAACAGCTCCTGGTACTAAATAAGCAGAAAGTCACAATTTGAAGGGCATATGCTGTGTTCCTGTCTATTAGGGTTGTGAATAACTAGCATCATTATACTGATCAAAGTGACTTTAGCTTAAAAAGTTACTGGGATTCAGCTGAGCTGTGATCACTAATTGCTCAGAGGCTCAGTTTGAGGCAGAAATGAGCTTGGATGCACTAGCTTAAAATTTCACTGTAGAGGCTTAATATATCATACAGTTGCCAAAGGCTAAGAACATATTTGGGGTTGGTTACCTCCACTCAGCTGACATATGGGGACTACCTTGTGAGTGTAATGCATGTGTCTTTCATGTTGCCTCTCTAAAACATTGTGGCTTCTCTCCTTCTTGAGAGATTCTTTAAATGGGATTCAGTAGTGAAGTACCCAGGCCAGGCTACCTGCGCTCTGTATGGGCTGTGTCCTGAACTGATGTAAATTGCTGTAATTCACTTCAAGGGCCTGACGTCTGTCACTTGCAAAATATTGTTCAAAGCAGTCATGCATTACTGGCTAAGACTGAGTCTTAGCCCAGAACAGAGGACTAAAACTATCCAGCCAAACACTGAATCATTCCCCAGTGATAATGGTTCCTATTCAGTGATCCAGAAACTGGTGAAGGTAGCACCTATTAACTGGTATATTTACTACTATCCTCACCATAAAATTCTTCTACTCCCATCAGCTGTTTCTTAAAGTCTTGTAACTGCCATCAGAATTTTACCATGCAGACTGAAAATCTACAGCCAATCCATGAAATGTTTTTCGCCAATAAGATTAATTCATAGTTTGGAAAAATGACAGCAATTTTCAAATCCAATCGAAAATTTTTTTTTCTTCTAACAAAATGTCATTCAGCAGGATTACACCTGTATTAATACCAATATATTAGGAATATATATTAAAATAGCTCGAGCCATAGGAAAAAATCTGCAGGTCGTCTCAATGCATGAGACATGGAAACAAACATGGGAGTAAGTGTAGATTGTAAAACTGCTAGCTGTGCGGCATTAGATAAATTCACTGTCATACTCTACCTTACAGAGAGGGAGTACAAATCCTCCCTTTCATTACTCTTCCTCAAGAGATAGCTTCCATCCTGCCCATTGGAAAGCAGCAGCGCTTCTGCTGCGTGGCGGGTAAGATTATCATGATACCACCTGGGAAGACAACAAGGGATTAAAGCATCATTTGCTCAGCTCTTAACTGACAGCTTTTGCGGCACTGTGGAGCCAAGTTAGAGAAAGAGGAAGGACTGCAACTAACACTGCTACAATTCTGAGTTACCATCCTTCTTGCAGATACATACAGGTTACACAGAACTGCCCCTTTCAGTAGCCTCCTTTCAACGCACTCAGAAAACTATTTATTTTTTTATTAACTACAAAGTTGTGTACAAACAGCTGACAGTTTGCTGAATCTAAAAAGCCCTGCAAATTCTACTTGCATGAGCAACAATTTACCCAGGTCTATGCTGATAAGGTGAAAGCAATTTTGGGGGGTATGCAGGATCCTTTGTCTATTTTCAGAATCTGTACTTCCTGACATATCTACATGCTTTGGTATGCTTCCTCTTTTGGGGCGAATAGGCAACACTTAAACTCCTCCCAAACTCTGTATTTCCCGCAACTCAGTTCATCTGCACTGTTTAAGGTCTGCAATTAAACACATTTGCCTAAGCTTAAAATTTTCATTTGAAGAATAACCTTTTTGGAAGAAGGAACAGAGGAAAGGACCAAAATTAACTCACAGAATTTGAAGTGAAAATTTAGGAAATCTTGCCATTGTTGCCACTCAGCCATACGTGGTCCAAGCAATGCAGGAAAACATCTAAACGCCTGCTTCATTTAACTTCAGTTAAAACTAACGTCATTAATTTTTTTATATGAAAAGTTCCACAAGGAATCCACCGAAAAAAATCCTGCAAATAAGATCATGAAATATTGTTTACAGCTTTGTTTCTGTTGGAGAGGGTCCAGAGGAGGGCCACGAAGATGATCGGAGGGCTGGAGCACCTCTCCTATGAGGACAGGCTGAGAGAGTTGGGGTTGTTCAGCCTGCAGAAGAGAAGGCTCCGGGGAGGCCTTATAGCAGTTTTCCAGTACCTGAAGGGGGCCTACAAGAAAGCTGGAGAGGCACTTTTTACAAGGGCATGTAGTGATAGGACAAGGGGTAATGGCTTCAAACAGGAAGAGGGAAGATTTAGATTAGGTATCAGGAAGAAATTTTTCACTCTGAGGGTGGTGAGGCACTGGAACAGGTTTCCCAGGGAAGTTGTGGATGCCCCATCCCTGGAAGTGCTCAAGGCCAGGTTGGATGGGGCTTTGAGCAACCTGGTCTAGTGGGAGATGTCCTTGCCCATGGCAGGGGGGTTGGAACTATATGATGTTTAAGGTCCCTTCCAACCTAAACCATTATATGATTCTATGATTTCTTTCAATAGAAAAGGGTCTCATTAGAAATGATACTGAGACTGAACACAAAAAAGAGCTGCAGCTATAAAAGGCTGGAGTGCCAATCCTGTAAAGAGGTGCCATGTGGAGATATTAACGATAGTATACACACACCCCAGAACCTCTGATGCAAAAGAAGCAGGGATACTGTACGCAGGGCACAGCTTTGCAGGGAGCAAGCTTCTCACCTTGTCTGTATGTGGAATGGTGCCGAGTCTGCTTCCCATTCCTTTAAACTTTGTGTGCCTGTAATATTGGGGTCAAAGTCTATTACTGTTTCAGCCAGAGAAACATAATTTGACTGAAAGCAGAAGTGTGATCACGGCACTTTCCGGCATTTGTATCATGGCAGCCTTCAAACTGAAATGAGGTGTAATTGTATACTCTTTCTCCTTATCTGTTCATCACAAGTTGCCACTTGGCATCTCACACAAAGTTTTAACTCTGAATTTAGACAGCTGCCTACTTGAAAGGCCACCTGGTTGACAAATTGCTTTATAAGAGACTCCAGACTGTTAACCCTGTGGAAGACAAGATCCATGTGAAACTCAATACAGGCAGGGTATTGCTGCTTTGGCTCTAGAACGTGCTCCGTGGACCATCTACACAGTGGAATAAAATAATGAATACTTAAAGATCAAAGTGTCATCCTCTGAAACACCTGTTAGCCACAATCTGCTTTAGGATTAACTGCCCAAGTAACAGTCAAAGGTCAGATCTGTCCTGATGCGATAAGGATCGTATCAGCATGCGTGCTTGGCCAGACCCGCGGCTGAGAAGACAATGTGTTTTGGGTGGAATTTTATAACACTATTTTTCTCACTTCCATGCAAAAGAAACATACACTAAGAAAATCTGTAAGTGGTCATTTTCATAAAGTAGGCATATTCAGTTTGTGGGCTGCTACCTTATTTCCAAAAAGCCTTTTACTAAGATTTTAAAATAGAAGTCACAAGTTTAAAAAATAGTGTGCTTAAATCTATTCTCTCTTTACACATAAAAGGCCAGTGACTAATGAAATTTTACCAAAAAAAAAACCCCAACCAAAACCCAACAACAAAAACCCACCCACTTAACTGGGAAAATAATCTTCTTTTAAAGTGCAGTTTTAAATCATTGCTGACAAGGTTGCACCACTCTTCTTGCCTAAATGTACTGTCTCAGACAAAAACCTCTCAAATGTTACCATGTTCCTCTTGCTCAGCTTAAAAAATAAAAGTGGATATGATACAATAATACAGATCTTTTAGTGCCAAAGTGACTGTGCTATTTTTTTTTCCTCCTCCTGACTGTCACAGATGGTTCAATCAGTAACAACAGTCAGGTTACCTGGATATATCCCACTGTGAAAATGGTCAAAATTTGTTCCAATTGCATGAACACAAGTAAAACTTAAAAACGCTGTGGAAAATTTAGCATTTGCACACAGACCACCAGGAAGGTAAATAAATACGTCTCCTCTCCCAGTCAAGCCTGGGAGAAAGAAACCCAAACAGCCCTGTGGTTAGATACTATCAGATACACTTCAGTTGAATTTAAGTATTTGTCTGAGGGGGAATCCTTCTATTTATCTTGTTTAGAAAAAAATCTTTTAGGCAGTTCTTTGAAATTTGCAGGTAAATCAAGGTGGGAGACATGGTTCATTCAGCAAGACACTGTAAAGGGCAGTCACCTTTAGCTTAAGTTTTGGTTGTCTTCTGAGTGATACCTGGGGGAGGAAACTGTTGATAGAAAATATAATACTATATCTACCTTTTTGCCTCCTTAAAACAAGAAATTCATGAAATCAAAAGGCTTTCCAAACACTCATCTGTTTGAAGCCCTTAGTGAGTCCTTAAAAAAGCTGTATTGTCTTAACTCTTTCATTTTGAACCACGGTGCGTATCTTGCATAATGGGCTATTTCTGAAGGTCCTTCGAAAAGTCATCTTTATTTGACCCAACTCAGAGAGTCTTGGATTCATTACAAAAGAATCCAGAAATATGCCCTGTACTTTGACACTTGTCAGACCAATAGTCACTAGTAGCGTAGAAATTGCCTGCGGTTCCCAATTTGGATTTCTCTGAAGAAACACAAGAAGAAAGATAGAAGAAAGTCCTTCCCCTGCTTCAGAGCCAATTCTGCTGGGTGCCTTTGGCCTTGCATTGCCTTCCTGTCTCAAATGCATAGATACTTCTGGAAGGTTTTTCTTTCCTAATTATTTCATTTCTCCCATAAAAAATCCTGCATGCTCCTCTTTTTTGGGTTCCTTATTGCTGATTTGACTAGCTATCTCAGTTTCAGAGTTTATAATTGCTGTCATTTATCCATTCTTATTACTTTAACTTTGTCCTAAATTACATTAAATCTCTTTATCCTATACATGTAAGCATGTTTGTATTGTCACTGCGTGTTGTTGAAGGACCACGCTATTCTTCCTGCTCTTTGGGGCTCAAGAGTCTGCTGGGCCCATGAAAGCAAGTCTTAAGATGTGCACGCAGCCCTAGTGAGATTACCTTTGTTTCTCTTTGGAAAATAAAGCATTTTCAGAAATCAGCCTACTCTTTAGATCAGATTGCATTGGTGACAGTGTAGGAAGGGCTTTACTGACATTGCTGTAAAGAGAAGGAGGAGAAAGAAATGAGACACACAGTGCCCCAGAGAACCGAAACTCATCAGAGCACGCAGCCTTGCCCTAAGGATCTGCCCACCCAGTCATCACTAGTGGGGTTCCCCTGTGGGGTAAGCTGGTGACTGGCACAATACAAGCCATGTCTACGCTGGCCGGCTGTACCGCTATGCTAATCATCACAACTTCAGAATAGGACACACTCATGTTAAAATCTCTTCTTTCATTCAGAACTCTGTGTCATTAATGCAGTGACTAGACCTCCCTACACAGTGGTGATGATCAGGAGTATGTTAGAGCAATGTTTGGGCTGGGAAACTCCCTCTTCAGGTAAGAATATCATCCTCAAAACATTAATTTGTTCTTTTCTTTAACAACCCAAGATATTTCAAAGAAAAACTTTAATGAAACTTTACTCCCATGTCCCCTGCAGATGACACAGCCCTTAGGTATGGCATCTGTCATTTCTGATAATGCTGTTGACAAAGAAACCATATGGATATTTTGCAAAACATTTCTGCCTGTGTAAATAGGGGCTGGTGAATAAAACTGTAGCTGGCATCAGGTGGATTAACTTTTTAACAATACTGGAATACACAAGGAACACAAACACTCATCCATGGTTAACCCAAGGATGGGTTAATTCCCCAAGGTTAATTACCCAAGGACTTGGATAATTCTCAGCCATTTCTATGTGCAAACCGTGTAACACCCAGTAGAAACACTCGCTTTCCTTCCTCATAAAACTGAAAGATAGCTAGCGCCAGAAGAGAGGACAGCTAGAAGTTCTGACTGGCACTTGTTTTTAGTGTCTGGAGTGATAACTCTGAGATACGCCCAGCTATCAGATAAATGCAGTAGGCAGAGGTCAGGCTTATTTTTTATGTCCTTACCAGATTATGTTCTCAGATAGTTATGGCCTGGATAGAGTTAGGAACCATGTGCATGTTTGGCTTGCTTTTGTAAAGAGTCAGGCAATTCAAAGTTCCTGCTTCTCAGTATTCAGCTGGGTGATCTCTCTGCTCCCTTCCCAGAAGCTCCCTCCCCTACCGCAGAAACTGCAATACTGCTTGTGCTCCTCAGTGGGTGACTATCCCTGTGGAAAGCACCTCAGCTGCCTGAGCTGCAGGAGCCCAGCAGAAACACAGCAAATCTAACTCATCTCTCTTCCACCTCTGAAAGGGAACAGAGATCCACATTACGGGGAGATGGTCTATACGTGCTCTCAGTAGGACTTCAGTATTATTCAGAGCAGTTACTTACCCTGAGGGTTTTTTGGTTGGTTGGTTGGTGGGGTTTTTTTCAGTGGTGGTAGACGTTGGCAGGTTTGGCACCTTTTTCTTATTAAAAAAAAAAAAAATCTTCTACCACAATGAGTTCAATTTTCTTACTCTTTGAAACTATATACTAGCCTCAATGACATATACCTATTCTTAGTTTAAAGGAGTAGTACACTCTACTGCTTGATGGAGTGAGCAGGAAACCACTGACTTATCTCCTTCGGCTGGACGCAACGCTCTTCATGTGCCTGTACTCCAAAAACGACTCTACAAAATAGTCTCACTAGTTCTCCACATGCTGGATTTCAGATCAGATCTGTCAAGGTTTGTTTGGTTGTTTTTTTATTTTATTTTAACTTTTTTCCTAATATCAATACCTACAAGCATTACCTATCATCTCAACGTTGCGAATGGCTCTCTGCACCTCACGTCAGTAAAAGTGAAGTTTTGGCAATGTTTTTAATAGCACATGAGTTGACAGAGCTCTAGAGAACCTACAAACAGGTGAAAATGCTAAGATAGAAGTTACAGGTGGCATACAACCAAAATTGCCATTTATTAGACATCCTTTCAACGTGTCGCACTGAAACACTTAATCACACACCTATGTAAAGTACTTTGCCAGAATACAAGGGTCCCATTTCATAGGAAAAATAATTTAAAAATAGAAATATGAGGAAGTGACATCAGTGTATCCAGCCTTAAAGTTCATGTCTCCTAACTGTAGGCTTTCACTAGTTCAGCTTCTGCTTTTCACTTCCATTTTCTCACCCCCTTCTCTCAGCTGCCTTTGTTCTGATTTTCACCCATTTATTTCAGCCATATTCTAGCTGTTGTAATTTTGCCCTTGTTTATATTAGAAATATAGATGAAGGAAAAAAATTCTTTTGATCATTCGCCCTGTCCCAGTCATATGAGTTCCTCAATTCTCCAATTTTATCATCATCTGATCTAGGCCTGTGGTCTAATTTCTCTTCTCTTACTAAAACTAAGCATGAAGTGTATCATTTAGTTTTATCAAACACCATCTGTCAAGGTATTGTCAAACCTGGAGCTGGAGGAATATAAAAGCTGTGCTGCAAGGGATGATAAAGAACACTCGGACTGCAAAAGGAAAAAGGTTACAAAAACTTGTTTCTTCTTGCCCTGTTCCTTTCACCTCCAAAAGGCAAATAGTGTCGCCAAAGCTATGCTATGCTGTGACGGAAGCTGTGTTACCAGACCAGCCTGTAAGTACTCGGATGACAAGATAGTCCACATTCTCATCTCTTGCGCAAATAAAGGGAACTGCAATGTGGAATTCCCCAAATTCACCTTATACGTGATAAGCTACAGGAGTTTCACACTGCAGCGCGCAGGCCATCCCTTTGGCAGTAACAGCAATAAATATGATTGGAAAAAGGGTTGATCTCAGAAATAGCCAGAGACCTTCAAAGAAGAATTACAATGTCAATTTCCTTTTCCTTTAAGCCAAGATGCTTATGTTTCTTTTGACAAACTTCAGTGCTCCCTTTTAAATATTTTGGTAGATTTAGGGAAGAAGTTAATGAATGAGGTAACATGTTTTTAATAACATGTTATGATTTTGATCTACCTTTTCATTAGGCATTAGTTCCACCTATAAACACATTGACAATGAAGCTGACAGTAACCTGAATTTTCACTTTGAACTCTTGATTGTTTGACCACCCAAACTCTCCAAATAAATATAAGCCACCTCAGACTGAATGAAACGGTTACAAAAAAAGAAAAAAAAAAAAGGCCAAACCCATCACTCTTGCTTTCTTTTGTTGTGATGTAAAAGGTCAGAAAGTTCATCTTCACAAATACTGAGGCTCTGGAGAAAAACAATCCAACCTGATAAACAGCTGTAGATATGTCTAGATCTATCAGTGACTGTGGTTGTCCCTGATGATAACTGGGATGCTTAAATCTTATTTCTTGATCTTTTTTTTGGTGACAGATGGGATACCTCTAGAGCAGGGGAAAAATAAAGATGGGGTTTGTATATATGGAATTTTTTTCTCTTCTCTTCTTCTTCCTTCCTGCCTTGCTCTCACCAGCTCTGATACCCGCAGTGTAATTACAGGAGCATTAATCTACTAGAGCCCAGCAAATACCAGGCCCTCCAAACCTAGCAGAGAGTTAGACAGGTTTTACACTGTACACCGATCTACATTGCTCTCAACTTTCCATTTTGATGACCAGTTGACCTGGTAAACTACAAGGATATCCTGGTACCCAACATCCTTTCTCTTAAACGTAAAAAAAAAAGTGCTTCCCATTTCACACTTCTTCAAAACTTTAACGTCTTTGATTTTTGCATAGTAAAGCAGAAGCTCTAAAATAACCTGCTTCAAATTCCCCTCCCAAAGATATGTGAATGTCAAAGGTTCTCCTCATTTGAATGACCCTTGTCTCTGTTGGTCTTTACTACTTCCTCACCAGAATTGGGTCTCAGTGGTG
Source organism: Burhinus oedicnemus (assembly GCA_008921705.1). Lineage (NCBI taxonomy): Eukaryota > Metazoa > Chordata > Aves > Charadriiformes > Burhinidae > Burhinus > Burhinus oedicnemus. Next base: position 621,968 of record VFFE01009170.1, on the reverse strand, counting down.
CTAGATACTGTGTCAGGTGCAAGCACTCAGCACTGTGATAGCACCAGGGACTAACTTCAGGGTTTTGGTGGCTGAGAATTTAATGTTATGGTCTGGAGAGTGACACACCTACTTCTCACTGCTCAAAAAGTATTTACATTAAGTATGCTACCAGAATGTTTGGTGTTTGAAGACTTCTTTTTCTTCTTCAGAAAAAAACCATAAAATTGGCTTTAGTACTAGATGAAAAAAGGGCTTTGTATAATGATTTGAAGGGAATCTTTGCTTGGCATTGCTTATTCACCTTTAGTGCATTTAACTGAACATACTGCCCTGAAGGAGATGCTTTAGTATTTCGTGGTAGGTTTAAAATGATGTTTTCCATTGAAGTGGAAATAAAATAGAGAAGCTATAGCTTTAAAAATGCATATTTGTAGCCTTCTCATTTGTACTCTTTCCTTCTCACTGGTACCGCATCAGGTAACCACATCAAGCTGCCATCCTACAGGATCATCTATGAGGACTAACTCCTTGACAACCAGCGAGGCTGTTTATAAGCGCAGGTTACTGGCATAAATCAACTCAGGCCATATAGTCTAAATAAATAAAAGTCTGGCAATTGGGAATCATGCTTCCCACAGCAGCTGGAACTCTTTTTTTTTTCCTTTTTTCTTTTTTCTTTTTCTTTTTTTTTTCCTTTTTTCTTTTTTCTTTTTTTTTTTCCCTTGTAGATACTTTTTTTAGGATGACCATCATCTTACAGATGTAAAGGAAAAGTGTATAATAGCCACTCTGAGCACCACTGCAAAATTACTTTACTTCATTTCATATTTGTTAGATACTTCAGTAACAGGCACATAACTAACATGTTCTTATAGATACGGGAAAATATCAGCAGTGTGGAGATACTAATACCAAGTCTCCTTGTTACAATCCAATTTCTTCCCTAAGTGAATTAATCACAAAAAAACCCCATGATTTGGTCCTTACCCATAAGTACCCAGGAAGCAAAAAACCTTTACTTTTTTCATCTATTCTTTCTGAATGCAGAAGTGATATCAGAGCCTTTTTGCCTTTTCGGTATCTTCACTGGCCTTTCTTCTGCTTTGTCTCCCCTTCGCTTTGCTGCCACTGATTCTTCCCACCCATGCTGCTCCTCCAGCCCGCGTTTCTCTTCACCCATGGCAATGCTGCCTGTGAAAAAGTAGCCCAATCCTTCTTCCTGTAAAAAGCAAAACTAACTGGCAGACAAAATGGGCGAGTCACATCGGACAAGGAGTGAGGTCTGTTGCAACCTTCGGCCTTCCTTTCCGCTCCTCGGGTTTTGCTTTGGAGTGGGGGTGACATCCTCTTAAGGGCTGTGAACTGCCCACGGCTCTTGCTCCCGAAGCCTGAGGCGCCCTGGGGAAGCCTGCTGCCTTCCAGGGCCCAGCAAGGGGCAGCCGGCATGGCGGCCAGCATGGCAACCATCTGGGCCAGGGCCCAGGCCAAGCTATGAGATGGCCGAGGGGACGGCATAGCTCTGTAGCCGGAGAGGTCAGGCAGCTCTGAAGGACAAGCTCTGGGTCTGGTGCTCCCTTGAGATGCAGGTACAACCTGGGCTCTTCCCAACAGAGGAGGTTTCAACATCGCAGAGCTTCTGTGAGTGAAGCTGTAGCCCCTTGCCTCTAACTCTTCACTAAATTTGAAACTTCTGCCTGTGCTCTGGTTTTTCTGTTACTCATTTCTCCTGCTTACCTGCAGCACACCAGCATCCCCTGTACACGGGAGCCTGCTGGCCCCTCAAACCCGGCACAGGGATGAGGCGCTGGGCTTCTCTGAGGGGCTGCACACCGGGCATGGAGCCCTTCAGCGGCGCTCATGAAAACAAACCCCAGTTTATCTTTTTCCTCACCTTCTTACCGAATTCAGCAGCAAGAACCGGCAGCTCCCACCCTCTCAGCTCCCGTCGGGCGCCCCGGCACCACCCGAGGGCCGCTATTTCGCGCGGGGACCCCCGCACCCCTCAGCCGCCCCCGGGGTTGAGCGGGGGCCGCCATTTCGCGCGGGGACACACACCCACACACACCCACACCCCGGCGCCACCGCGACCCCCGCTCACCCGAGCGTCTCCAGCTCCTCGTCCAGCGGCGCGGCGGGACGCCGCTCCCGGCGCTGTGTCATCGTCGCGCCGCGCCTCTCCCCCTCCGTCCCGCCGGGGGACGACGGCTGCCCGCGGCCGCCTCCGCCGGCTGCTGAGGAAGTGCGCGGACGGGGCGGTGGCGGGGCGGCACCTCGCCGGGCCGGTGCCGTCCCGCCTCTCCGCCGCGGAGTGCCCCGTCGCGGAGAGGCCCGCCCCGGCCCCGGCCCCGGCCCCGGCCCCGACGGGCGAGGAAGCCACCCTTCCGTAAGGCTTTTTGGGGCCCCTCTGGCTCCGTCAGCGGGGCCTGGCTCCTCAGCAGGGGCGGCCGGAGGCCCCTGGGTAGCCAGCGGTGCCCGGTGTGCGCCATGTCCCTCCCATGGTGGAAATATTTTATTCCCAGAATAATCCGTATTTCCAATTACTTTAATCTGTACATCCCAGAAATTCATATTCTGAAGTGTTTCATGCCTGTTCATTTTCCTCTTGCGATGGATGCTGCGCCTCACCTCTTCTGTGTCAGCCAAAGTACTCGGCGAGGAAATCGGCGGAGGTGTCTGAGTGTTGTCCAGTGCCTGTCCTTCCGAACGCTTAAACGATCTGCTGCATACTAGAGGGTTTTTTGTGTTCCCCAATACTTCATGGGCAGTAATTATTACAGGTCTGGCAAATTCTTTACCAAACTTCTTTGACAAAAAGACAGGACTCCAATGTAAAAAGGAAGTAAATGGCAGAAAGCTATTTTCCGTTCACACACATTGAAGTTTTCACTTGGTATCCAGTACTACAAATAAGTTGATTCCAGAAGAACTGGTATTTAAAGAGGCGAGAACAGCTATTATGTTCTCATAAACAATCATATGAACAGCACACTCAGTGTGGAGCTAAGAGTCATTTGGCACAGACCCATTAAAAGCCTGCTGCTCCCGGTGGTCTTGGGGAATCAATTTTGGAAGAGCTTTTCTAGCCTTCCAAATGGGAAAAGCTTCACAGACTTTCCATATGTCAGATCAGACTGTCCTGCTGTTTGAGCTTCAAATTGTGCTTTCCCTGGCTGCAGGGTGCTCTGCCCCTGTACTTGACAGTTCATCTCGGCAGCCAAACATTCAGGTACAGATTTCACAATGAGCTGAGTTTTTTCCTTATTAGGAAAAAATACTTGGTTTAATTTTTTTTATTAGGAAAAAATTTTTTTCCTTCTGAGTTTGCCCCTTCCTCTACCGCTTATTGAAGGCTTGTGATCTGATACTGTTGTTGGTAACCTGATCCTGAAATCCACACCCTTTGGTTAAATAGGTGCTTTTGACATCTTCACTGTTTGCTTGTATTTGCTGGATAGATTTATTTATTATTGTTCTCCTGTCCTGCAAGCTGCTTTATTTGTTTTCAGCAGTGCTGAAGCCGTGGTATCTTGTTTGTGTTATTGAAAGATGCAGAAAAGCAGTTATCAACATTTCTGGGTTACGGAGGAAAAAGCAGAGAAGGAAAAATTAAGTAAATTCCACACAACGAAGAGCCACAACTAGACTTTAGTGAATTCTAATTACACCACAAATTGTCTTAAAAGTTCAGCATTGCAGGCTCAAAGGTGGTTTCCAGACCTTCTGTACCACCAGTGCATTGCGGTGGGAGAGGCTTCCCATCTGGGAGCAGATGCTTCCTCTTACTCTGCACCTGAGAGTGCAACGTTTCCTCTTCATTCGCAGAATAAAAATAAAAGCAGAAATTGTACTTTCGTGCAGCACGGATCAACCTTCCCTGTAATGAAGGCCACTTGATTTTGGTTTTTTTAACATATGTTAGCCGCAGGACAGAAAGGCTACAGATTGCCAGCTTGCATTTCCCAAAAGCCAACATACTTTAGTTTCAGGGTTTTGGTCCCTTTCCCCAGCACGAGCATCCCCATCGCAGGACTTGGTTTCATGTCCGGTTTGAGCACTGTGCAGAGTACACCTGTAGATAGCAGCACTGCTCTAGTGCTTGCTGCTCAGCCCAGAGTGCTGCTGAGCACAAAGCACCCCCAAAACTAACAGCAGAATAAGGTGCCTTTTTGAAAATCAGTGGGTAATTTGGTTTTCTTCTTATCTCCTCACATCCATCAGTCATCATAAAGCAAAGTGTGATTTAATTAAAAAAAATAAATCTTGAAGTCTTGCTTGAATAACTGCCCCATCTCATGAAAAAAAACCACCCAAACCTATTGGTTTAACCTCAGATCATGATTAAACAGAAGGAAAACTATGGCCAGCAAAATGGGAAAGGGAAGGTCAATAATGATCGGTACATATGTAATTATCCCTTGTCTTCTGTGTCATACTAGGTTATTACAGAATGACATCATTACCAGCAGGTTTTAAACTCTAATAAATGCCTTACATTGCAGCCACCAGGTCTCTCAGACTAGTAGATACTTTCTTTTAGGACAGTGCATTTGGAGATAATGTGTCTGTGTTTGGGCAGAAACTGTGGAATCGCTGGGTGAGGCTATATCGTGTGTGTCCTGCAAGCGGTCAGGTCCCAGGATCACCATAGTTCTTCCAGGTTTTCAAGTTTTTACAGAGCAATTGCTTAAAACTATTTGAAATAGTTTTAATTTTTTTCAGATAGGTGTAATTTTGTACTTGGGTTTCATGATATATTAATGTAATAAAGGAGAATTTGGCTTAAATAGCCAGCCAACTAATAAAGCTGGTAAAGAGACATGATTGCTGCAAAAGCGTAATTAACTAACTCCAGCTACTCCCCAGAACTTGGCAGGCAAGAGTTGAAACTCTAGTTTCTTTCCCTTTACCATTTCACCTCACCTTCTAATAATCTACATAAATTATAGATAGCTATGAAACACCCAAACAAACCCTAAAGGGAGTGGTTTCATCCAAATGAATGGATGAAACCGTTCTGTTCCTTGAAAGAAACAGAAATATCACAAAGCCATTGTTAACACTATCGGGATGAGGGCCAGGCTGGGACAGAGCTGTAGCTCATTGGGGGTTTGGAGCTGCGGGATGGGGTTTGTCACTGTGCTGAGCAGCAGTGGGTGTGAGGTGACTGCAGGCACGCTGTGATGGAGAGCCCTTGGCAGCTCCTACAGCTTCACTCGGCAGTAAGCAGGAAAGGTCAGTCTCCCCTAGAGCAAAGTGGTCACCTGCAGAGCGCAGGTTTCCTATACAACACAGAGCTACCAATTAATTTATTCTTTTTAAGGTAATTGCATCTGACAATTTTGCAGGGTCCAAGACATCTAATCCCTATTACACTTGGGTGTGATCCCAGGGGATTCTGTGAAACCCACTAAAGCAACTACAGAAATCCTTCCACATGGTATACACGCTAATATAATCTTCTGCAATTAACCTGATTCTTCCCTTCTGAATGTGTCTTGGAGCGTTTACTGAAAACAACCTTTTTGTTGGAAAACACTTGAGATACTGGATATCAGCACAGTGATTAAGTTTTCTTTCCAGATCTTGAGGCGCCTGAGGCATGTTTATTTAATGTGTTCCAAATTTCCATGGTCAACACATTTTCAAAACTTGCCAGCTAACCCTGCGTTGTCTGCAATCTATTCAGACAGAAAACACAGAACAGAAGTTAGAAAAGGGATGTGAAATTACCCACATTCCTAGGGAAAAGGGGCTTGAAGAGAAGTTGGACAAAAGGAAGTGTTGTTCCTACCCCATTTTCTCCTGTAGTTTGGGCTCGGCAGAGCCTCTGTACCTGAAGATCGTTGTAGTTGTGTTGCTGTGAAGGCTCATTCCACAGCCTTGGATTAGGACCAGATCTCCACCTAGGTACGGCACGAGATGCAACAGCCATATCCTCCCAAGCCTTTGTAGGGTTTCCTGCCAAGTAGGACGGGCACAGCCATGTTACGTGCAGATTTGATTATGCATGGGATACCAGAGATATTTATTTAATAATTCAGCTTTTTAACTGTCTTAACTCTGCCCTTCGTAAAAAATCTCACATTCCCCATACTCTTAAAGATGTGACCTTTGGGACCAAATATAGTTAGCATTTCTAACCATGTAATATTTTCTCCTCTTGTTTGTTCAACTCTAGGAAATTCAGCTACCCCTTTAGGGGTAAGTAAAGGAGGATTTTTTCCTGATTTGTAAACTTGAACAGGAACATGGAAATCAGTACAGGAAGTTTCCTGTGATGCTTGTTAATTTCTTCTGGTCCTTGCTTGCTATGTACATAACCAAGAGCCAGAGCATGTATATTTTGAGGTGATAGTGGGAGATTAAATGCTTCTAGTTAGAACAGTACATGGTTTGGTTTTCACAGATTTAAAGCGACATGAAGATTAAGCATTCCCAGTTCTACAAGGAAAACTTTCAAAGAACTTTTTCAATCCACTGTTTAACACACACGTGTACTTGAAGCCTTCAACATTTTTTCAGGTCTCCTCAGACATAGCCAAAGTCTCTTTAAAACTTCACATCTTAGAGCAATATTGTTCTCTCTAAAGAAATGGTGCGTGTTGCAAATGCTTTTTCTATCTAGCCAAATGCCAAGATAATATCAAGAAATAAACCCAAACATCTAGGAATTATCTTCAAATGAGAAAATGTGAGTTTCAGTGCCTGTTAGTAGCAGCACGCATAGGGAGATGGAGGAGCGTGGGTCTTGTTGCCAAAGGCCAGGGTGAGGGGTGCAGATGGAGCCAGGCAACTCTTCTTGTGGGCCATGTGGTGCCTTCAGCCAAGTGACCTGCTGGCAGTCAGGTCTCTGTCCAAGAGGCATCATGCCTGGCTGGCAAGTCTGTGCACTATGACTACCCAATAATAAAGATGTAGAGAGGAGGAGGCTCTCCAGACTCCCTCAATTCTGGGTGTGTGCTGTAGCGATCTGGGGTAGGGAGCAATGTCAGAGTTGGAGACCTGAACGTCCTCACACCTGGATTCCCACCAGGGATTCCTGCTCTGCTGTTGCTTGCTTGTGAAGGCAACCCATAGCTCTGTCCTGCAGCAGAGCCCAGGGTCCCAGCTCCACATCTGTAATGACTTACGGCTCCCACCTGACCACAGGCTTGGGTTCAAATCACACTTGGGATTACAGTACCTATCTGATGTGCTTAAACTATGGACTGCTAGTGCATCCAGAGCATAACTGAACACAAACGCCAGGGTCCAACAATACGCGACAGAAGTGAGGGAGATACAGCATATTCTTTTAGGCTTAGGTATCTTAAAATACAGAATGCAACTTTAAACTAGAAAGGAGGTTAGGAAGAAAAGCTGAGAACAGTTTTACTTGCTGTTTTGTGAAATTCGGTTTCTTGTGTGATCTTATTTCAGTTTATTTACTAAATTTTTTTTTTTTTTTTTTTTTTTTTTTTTTAAGGCTCTCAACCTATGGGGTCAAATTGCTCTGTTTTACGTTCTGAAACTCCTGTCTCCACCTTCTCTAGAAAACAATCGACCCTTAATGAAAACTGAAATGACAGTGAGTTCTGTATTCATTTGCTTTTAGGCATACCCCAGGCTCATGTGTGAGGGTTGCAGCCAGGTGTCCGGCCTTGGAGCTCTGCATCAGGACAGCTCCCACACTGACGCTGCCAGAACTGGAAGGAGCAGTCTAGTGTTCCCATGCTTGGGATCGGATGGATCTGGTAAGTTCAGCACTTCCTTGGGAAAGAAGGGAGATAGTTGTTCTGCTTGTGGTGTATCTCTTCTTGACAGGGTCACCGCCCTTAGTCTAAAACCTCTTCTAAACTGAGGTTTCTTATTTTGCATGAACCGCAGAGGAGCGCGAAGTGAGCTGGGCATAGGCTGGTGAGGCAGGGGTGGCAAGATTTCACTGCTCAATGTAGGGAATGTATTTAACCCTAAAGCTTCCTGGTTTTTCACTTTCCCCAGCAACTGTGGTGAAAAGCGTGTGTCTCACTGTCTGCATTCATGTCATCAGTGCAGGGCGGTTTTAGCCATCTTGTAGGCCATAGTGGTGGATGGTACTACTTGTTTCTTTTACAGTACTTACTCACCACCCCCTACCCAAAAGTACCAGGAAATTACTGTCTATGCAGACACTATTGAACTTCTTGAATGAGGGGTTTTCATGGGCTGTTGGATGAGTAGTGCTCTCTCTTGCTTTTCTCTCTTCCTAAACCAATGCTTGCGAGATGATCCAATCTCATTGTGAGCTGGGAACCTGTCCCTGGAAGATACCAGCCACCTGTAAAAGCCATTGTGCATGGTTACTAACTCCTTCTCTTTCATCTTCCACTGAGGTATCCCTACTTCTGCACAATTTTCTCTTGCCCTCCCCACCCTGGGCTTCACAGTTCCCCCCAGTTGTACATCACCACTGATGTGAAGCACCATGCTGCTGACTCCCTTCTTGGCATCAATTTATTCCTGCACTTGAGACGAAGACAGAGCAAGGTGGGGATGCCAGAAGAACAGAAACAATAAAGGTTGGCTGGGCTGCCCAAAATAGTGCAAGGCAGAACACAAATCTAAGTCATGGCTACTGTAATAGGATGAGTACCTTTGATATGGTTGAGTAGGGTGTACTGCAGGAGTGCTGCAGTGTGAGTATCTTGCCCAGCCCCAGTGGACGCACTTCACCTGTTTAATTCTACAGGTCCAGTGAACAGGGTCTTCCTTGTTCCTCCCCTCGTTCATAAATACTAAAACATCCTTAGCAAAACCATGAGCAGACTAGTGCAGGACCTGACACAGCAGAGAGCAGTTGCTGTTGTAAGAATAATCTGTGCGGGTACCATTGATGGAGAAGGTACTTTGGGGTGACAAATGAAGCTGGATTCTCAGTGCTGCAAGTATCTTTTTGCCAGTCATTCGTTCATAGGCCAGTCCAGTTGTGGTGGAGGGCTGCTGTGAGCTTAATTTCCACGTAGCAGTTTGCTGAAATATGTTTTATTGCAGGTAAGCAATCCCTTTGCATAATTTATGGGAAAACTCAAGTAAATTATTGTTGGCTTTCATGCTGCAGGTAAAGTTTTAATGAAAACAGTAATGAATGCTTTGCTGGCATGCATAGGCAACCTAAGTATGCAGCCAAATTAGCTATCTAAGCAGATGCTTTATATCCTGAATTGCATATAAGGAATGCTGTTCAGTTGGTTTAAAAATTATATATACACCCACAAACTATTTTTTTTGTAAAAGCCATATGGTTGGTGGTTTTTTTTATAAAGCAAGTGTTTCAGTTGTACTGCGAGCAATTATGACAGTAAAATTAAAATCAGAAGAAAGATATAAGAAGTTACCCACGTGCAAGAAGTTCAGGGAAAATTCAGAAATATTGTATTATTTAAGATGTTGTAGTACTGCAATATGTGCACTATTGCAAATGTAAGCAAAGCATCCTTGTGGAAGGGCAAATGGAGACAAGGTTGATACTGTGTACGTAAGCTATTGTTTTGACTTTAGATGCCTGTATTTTTATGCTTAAACAGTTATTAATGTTTTCTTTGATAAAGACAGTAGAGCTGATTCAGATGTTATGCAGGTTTACAGTATGTACTAGTTTATAGTGTCACATATACTGGTTTATAGTATAAACCTAGTATAAGGCTTTATAATTTCACTGGTTTCACTGAAGGTACCCGTGGCATCAATAAGAAGAAAGGACTCAGTCCTACGAGTTCATCTGAATACTGAACAAGCCACTGAGCTGACAAGTCATGTGAACCAAAGGTCCATGGACAGCAAAACTCAGCAAGGAGTGCAAGTGGGTCTTTATTACTATTTCCACTTCCCTCTTATGTGGTGACTTAGTAGCTGAATTTAAAGCCGTACTTAAGTTAGGTCCTCTTCAAGGCAATCATAGTATTAACAGCTCCCTGAGGCAGTATGGCCAGGCTAATACAGTAAAGTTGCCCTGGCTCTGTCCCCCCGTCTCTGGTGCGCCAGAGTGGTAGAGCTCTGTGCTTTGAGGTGTTCTCTGCTCTCCTTCTGCTCTATCAATCCTGTAGAGCCCCGTGCACCACGAGCTGTAATGGGAGAGGGTCTTAGGAATGGTGATGAGCCAGCTCACTAAATTTTCCGTAGGAAAAAGCCTGCTGTAGTGGCTAGGGAGCTTGTCTTAAGAGTGTGCTAGTATCACAAGACTGTGGTTTTTTTATATTTGTACAGTCTATGATATGAACAGTTTCTGGAAGGTCAACAAACCCTATTGAATAAACTGGAATGACAAAGCTGAATTTCATAGAAAGCCGTTGAGCAGGCACACTGGACCGGGAAAACGAACAGCGTAAGAAAACAGTGGAAAAAATCACAGAAGGTAAGAGAAATGGAAGAAAACAGCACAAAGTGAAATTTATAAAGCCATCTGAACAAAAGCTTTGGCTTTAAGCATTCCTCACCTTTGGGATGTTTGACTCTCAGCTGAAACTTGCAGATTGACTTCTCTTCTGAAGCATTTAAGCTCTTTTCTTGTGTCACTTAGTGGTTTTTAGGCATTTGTATGTATGTATACATATATATTAGGCTTTTATAGAAAGATCTGTATATACATATAAATATACACATGTATATGCATGTATGCATATACACGTATGTTTACATACATATATTTATATATAAGCATATGTATATGAGTGTGTGTATACATGTGTATATATACACATAAAAATCTACCTGTTTGTCGTATTTTAAGTCTATATTTTAAGATGGTTTCAATAACTGTTCCCCATTTCAGTGCTTAATTTTCTCAGCAATTTGATTTTTTTAAAGCTGGAGTAATTGTTTCTGCCAGAAACAACTCTGCTAGTGTACTGTTCCTTTCAGAGGATCAAAGTACAAAAGATGTTCAAATAAAAGGAGAGATTAAAATCCATAGTCTACATTTAGTCATGGCTAGCTTTGCAGTCTGTGCGTGCAGACTGTGGAGGTTGAACTTTCACAACAGCACATTTCAAACCTCAGGAGGGTGTTGGTAACTTAGTAACTTTGTATATTATATGTAGGTGTCAGCAGAGCTTGTGAAAGGGTTTTCTATGGGAAACAAAATGTTTTCTATTTATTTTTCTTGGAAAACTAAAACTTTGCTTCCCTCCCCTTCTCTCTTTGTCCTTTCCCTGACTTGTTCTGTGTGGGTAAATAGAGGGTGAGGAGTGTTTTCAGAACTGAAAAGTCCTTCTTGCCCTTTACAGCAAATGTCTCCTTTACTGATGAATCATTTGACAATTACTCAACCACTGTATTGTTTGTTGCAACTTTTATTTTCTTTGCCCAGCAGCATCTATTCTGCTGGGTTTTACTAAACAGGTAAGAAGGCACAATCCCTGCCTGATGAAGCTTTTAAGTGAGAAAGGAATAAGGGCCTGTAACACAAAAAAAACTTATTTTTTACCAGAATTCTTGTTCGTCTGCTGCTTAAACACAATAAAATCTTGACATTTGTTTTCACCAGCACATGGAAAAGCCCTGTGTCCTGGTTTGAGTGACACAGGACTAATTTCTCTTCTAATGCTTGGGAAAACTGTACTTTTAGAAGACTCTAGTGTCTGAATTTGTGAAAATATTTGCTTTATAGCCAGCTATGGTGTGTGGGTTTCAAGGTCTCAGTGTTTTCGAGCATACCAGGTGCAGAGATGAGGAGGAGCGAGACCTGAGCACTTGACCCAAGCTGCCCAACAGGATTATTTTATACCATGAACGTCACATTCAATATAAATTGGAAAGTTTGCTGCAAAGCTCTCTCTCCCTTGATGGTGGTGATCCAACGAACTTCTTGCCCCGGTGCTGGACCCCTGAGGCCTTCCCTTCCTCCTGAAGCCATAGCGCTGGCAGTGTCCTACACTTACTGTCCACTGCCAGGAATGCACAGCTTCCTACTGATATAATTAGCTGAGTATAATCCTTGTATATTTTATACATATTGGCATCGGGATTAATATTGCTTCTTTAGTGTTATTAATGTTAATTATCTAGTCTTATTTTATGAAATCTGTTTATATTTCAACCCCTGGGTTTCCTGGTTTTCTTCCCGATTCCCCTTCCTGAGTGGGGAGGGGTCATCGGGTGATAGAATAATTGTCTAAATGACAATAAATTGTTGTGGGTTTCTCAAACCATAACACGCTGTTGTACCTGTGTAGTTTTGCTTATACATTGTCATCGCCTTGGTGCAGCAGTACTTGGGAGCACTGATCTGAGAGAAGTAGTATCACACCATTTTCAAGCAGGATCTCAACAATCATGAATCTTTCCCATAAAGAGCAACCTTCTGACAGGGGCTGTATTTGTCAGTGATGATAATAGATATGATGACATTCCCTGCAGCCAGACATAAAGCTTAATAATTGCTACTGTGCTTGACACAGTGTTCCTTGCCTCACAGTTTTGGGGAAACGACAGTAGGTGGCACTGGAGAATAGTAACACAGACGGCTGAATCTCTTATGAAATGGTGTAATTTCCTCACTGGCTCTCTGTTTAGCCAGTTTTCTGGTCCCACGGATTGCTGAAAGACTTTGCTGCATTCCCTTTGCAAGCCTGTTATTACTGGAAGCCTCAAGGCTTCAAATGCAAGGGTGCGATTTGGGAAAGCTCCAAACTGCGTGTGAAGCAACACTGAGAGCAAAAGCCTGCTGAAGATGCTGTATTTCATCTTGGGGTGTGTTAGAGCGACTGTTTTGCCAGCTCTTTACCCACAGCTTTTTATCAGACCTAGGTCGTATGAGCACGCTCACACACGGCTAAATCAAATGCGTGATTCTTCTTTAATCTGAGTGAGATGTAGGCTCCTGCCGGTTGGTGGAGCCGTGAGAGTATCTAACAGAAGAAAAGGAGATATCCCAGGGAGTATCCAGTTTTCTTTGTCTCTAGAGATTTTGTCCCACATGCCAGCAAAAGAGGAGGAGACAATTCTTGGTAGTTCTAGGAGGAATTAGGGTAGTGACTCAGCAGTTTCCTGCTTCGATGGGAAACAGAAAACAGAAAAATAGCGGCCACCTTAAAAGCCTAATAAAATCCTGAAAACGTTCAGAATTTCCCAAGAAAAATCTTTGTAACCTCCTCCTGGAAATCCCTGTGGGGAGAGAGGGGGACATGTCCCAGCTCAGTTCATATTATGCGTATAGCCTTCTGTGTTTGCTTGGGAGTACGAGCTCTTCCCATGTATATTTCCTCTATTTTCTCTAGCCTTCTGCTTTTACTGTGTCCAGTCACTGTGAGATGAAGCAACATCACAGTGCCATAAACTCTGAAATGGCAGCTCCTAAAATTGGTGTGTTCCTCTCTCTCAGGATCACTTCACAGTAATCACTGGTAATGACTGCAGTACAGCACAAATGCCACCAAATAGTTTGTGGATCGAGTTGACAGTTTAAGGGTTGGAGAATATATGAGAAAAAATTCATCACCTTTCACCAACTGAAATAAGTTTTGTCCTTGGCTAACTGCTTTTAAATCACAATGACATCATTGGTGGCTTTTTGCTATACTTCAAGGGGCAGAGTTTTCCCTGTAATCCTTTATCAAATTATTACTTCATTTAGTTTATCAGATATAAGATATCTGAGATTAATTATTAACTTTAAATGCTTTATCCTAATCTGTTCAGTCTTACTGCGTGGCTTTTTATAACTGAAATATTGTCAGGATATTTTCCTGACTATAACAACCTTGGAGCAGACTAGGATTGGGATTTTGTGTGAATTCTGAATAGCCACTTCGGTGGAGCAATTTATACCTTTTTAAGGAATGGTATGAAGCATGGAGGCAGATGGTCCCTGAGGGAACTCCCTCTGTGTTGTGCCTGGAGCAGCCTCTGCTGCTCCCTTTTATGGAGGATCCTGTGCTCCTTGAGGTCTAGGAAGATGTTCGTGACCAGTGCTGTATTTACTCCAGCTCTTCAGCAGGCCCTTTGCAGAGGGGCAAGGCTTCGTTGGTCTTTGGGAAATATCCCAGTGTAAGGGAGGTCCTTTCCCCCATTAGACTGTCGCAGCTGTGCATAAAGAGGAGGCAAAGCCAGAGGGCTTTGTACTGTCCACTTCTGTGAGCAAAGCTAGGAGCTCCTTTCAGAGCATGCACCACCAGCGCAGACAGATGGAAGCTGCATGAAGATGTAGTAGAATAAAATTTCTGAATTCTGTTCTTGTGCAGAAGTCTTTCTAAGAGGCAAGTCTTTCCCTTGGAGAAGTTGTCTTGTTATTTTAAGCGTGTTTGATACTTGTACTGAAAGTGTGAGATTGTCTACCACCATGTTTAACAAAAAAAAAAAAAAAGAAAAGAAAAGAAAAAAAAGAAGGAAGGTTGGGTTCCTGAATTGAGAAAGAGAACAGATAAGTTGTTACCTTTTTATTGTTACTGCTGTTTGAAATTTCCCTGAAGGAAGAAGTGGGAAAGAATCATTACCGCAGTAAACCGGTTAAACAGGAAGGAAAGCTTCTGACGAAAAAGTTACACCCCCTTGATACTGAAAAAACATAGGTCATCTGAATGTGTCTGTGAACAGGAAGACATAGGAGACTATATTCTTCTAAGAAATTATGTGTTTCAGGTAAGAGGTTGCAACAAATATTCTTAACTGCTTAGCAAGTGGCCCAATCATCTCCTCCTGGGTTCCGGTAAAAAGGGAAAATTGAGCCCACAGTGCACCAATGTTTTATACTAGAACGCATGTGCATGCTGAAGTAAGGAAGGTATTTTCGTGTGCTTGGATGACAACTACAATGTTGTGAGCATTGTGTGATGCTGTCAAATCTCTTGATCTGTAGTTAATATTTTACAGTATTTGTTGGGATTCTCCCTTAAAACCCCTGATCCCAGAACCACCTGATTATGTGAAAACATGGCTGTGATTTAAAAGGAAAAGGAGAGCTTCATAGCTGTAGGAGAAAAAACCAAACCTTCCAAAATGTGAATTCAGAAACCACAAGGAAAAGAAAATGAACCTAAAAGCTTAACTTTTTTTTTTTAAAAAAAAAACCCACATTATAAATTTTACCTCATTAGTGATTTTTGAAAATTCAGTGTTATCAATGCACTTTGCACGATTCAAATAAGGTAGTAGTGGCTGGCAAAGAGCCAAATTCTTTCCTGAACTTTGTATGCTGTTTTGAAAAGGATCAGGAGTTGACCCAAATACAGAGGTAGTCATACTAAACAAACTAGCAGGTAAGACTTAAACCACTGCTGCATCGCGCAAACTTTTCGTTACTCATGTGGACTTCCCAGCCCACTGAGGAGAACAGGGGAGCAGAATGCACAGACCAGTCTCTGGCGCTGCAGCTAAACTGCCTGCTTTTAAAGGCCACTAGGAAAGCAATACTTCTCCTGAACAGCCTAGAGAGTGCAGGAGATAAGCATTCATATAGAGATGGATAGAGGTGGGCTCTGGTGTCGGTGTGTGAAAATTTGTCTGTCGGAGAAATGTGCGATACTACACATAATAAAGCCTTAGTGGTGAATAAGCAAGGTTAGCTGCTAGGCATTTATGTGCCATTGTAAACAGCATTTGTTTGAAATGTAAAGAAAATATTTTAGAAACAGTTGAAAGGGCATAAAAAGTATTGTGTTTTCTGTGCCTCCAATTATAGTCTTCTAGGTAGCCAAACTTTATTAAAGAAGATGAGGCTGAAGGGAGATGCCATTCTTTTATCTTTTAATTTTCCTGAAACGTTCGAATTTTCAAGACAGAAAAAAAAGAATAGAAGACATTTTCTTTCTTGATTTAATGGATGTGTATTTTTCTTTCTTCTTTTCTTTCTTTTATTTACCTGCTGTAGAAATGAGAAACAGAGGAAGTTGTGAGGACAATTTCGTTAAAAAATGTCTTATTACTATGCTTATTAATTTTTTCTGCAGAAAAAGAGTGTCATCTTAATGTAAAAACGTAGTGAACTTCAGGATTCACTCTGAGAGAAAGGCGCAGAGACTGTAATTAAAGTTCATTATTAGATCACCATTCAAAGTGGTATGCATTGCTTTGGTTATCTGGCTTAGTGTAACTTCATAAATGCTTTTTTTTTCAACACAGTTAAAGCAAACCAAAGCACACAACACGTGGAATCACTAAGTTGAGTGCTTGAAACAGTAGTTCAGCCTATAGCTTGGAGATTTCATTTCAGCCTATTTAACTTTTCATTTCTCTTCATATTCCTCACTGTGGGTGACAGAAGCCTATGTCACCTAGAGTTTGACTTCAAATGAAACAAAAATAAATAAAGTTGTGATGAATGCCTTCTGTTGTAATATAGATTTTTCATTGCAAGGCTCTATTATCTAAACTAATACAGTATAGATCTTGGGGACATACTGGAAAAGCTATTTGTGGAAGCTAAGCTTTAGCAATTTCTGAGCATACTTTTTATCTTGATAGCTTTTTTTTTTCCTGCTAGCGAATACATATTTTTACTGAATTATTAAATCAGATGTTTCTATTTCTTTTATGTGATAAAGTACCCAGCACAACTATGTACTTTATGTAGTATTGGAATTCTCTGTCATTTGTGTGTGTAGGCTGCATCTGTATCAGTAAATGAAACAGTCCAAGGCCTTGAGGGCAAGTGGCCCAAGAGTAGATTTTGGGTTTAGAACTAAACTCTCTTCCTAAAAAAAATACCTTTATGCCTACTGACAGTGGTCCCCAATACATCCTGCCCATCTGAACGGTAGGACTACTTGGCATGTGCCAAAATCCAGTCAGGAAGTTTGCTAGTAACAGCATGAATGATGGTGAGCTTCTGCAGAAGCTCGTTTCCTTGCCTGTTAATTTACTGAAAAAGATACAACCTCAGGCTTTGAAGATATATCTGTTTTGAAAAACAAAGAAACAAAAAAGACTGAAATTGATTTATTTATATTTGCTTTCCAGTATATATGCCATATCCAAGCTTTTGGGGTGTAGTGTTTTGAATATTAATTGGAGATCCGTGTCTCCTATGTTCTTCGACTCAACTTTCTTCACCTGCTTACACTAGCATAAGAAGTGGTAGAATAGGAAGAAATTTGAGGCACAAAAAAAGAAGATATTAATGAAACTGCCATTAAAGTGATCATTAATACAAAGCTTTCCTACCTGCTTGTTTTAGATTCCTGCATTAAGTGTTCTATACAAGTGTAAAATGATGGAAATAATATGGAGATTTTCTTTAATATTTGTCAGAATTAGTATCTTAGTATTTAGATCAATTGTTTCAGGCATCCTGTTGCTTCTGTTTAGGAGTCCAGAATAATAATATTAATAATTACTATTATTGTAATTTAATAATAGTAGTAGTAATAATAAGAAGTCTGGAAATAAGGATCAGGCAAAAGAATATTCAAGCTCCAGATTAAGAAAATACTTCCACCCTGTCGAGAAAGCTCTAAAGCAAAAAATGAACACAGAAATGCACTGCTTTCATTATACTAGATATTTTTGGGGTTAACTTTTATTCTGTGCTTCATTTCAGTAGGTATGTAGCTCCAATTCTGAATGTTACTCCCTTGACCTTGGAACTATTGAAAGACTTCCCTGAGGATTAATAAGACTGAAGAGAAGAATCAGCCATGGCATACTTTGGGAGGGTGCCTTTCTCACACAATGAATTTTGTGAAGGACAGGCTGAGGACCAAGGATCTTACCCAGTGTACCATTCTGGTTCTGCTGGAGAGGTCTGTCTGGGATTCGATCGAATAGTTGATGAAGTCAGCAATGAATTTTTTTTCTACGGTTCATCACATTCACATCATCATGAAGAAATTTTTTTCCCATCAGACGTCTTTGGTCTGAATGTGTCTGACCAGCAGTTTCGTGATCAGCCTCTCGTTGCTTATGGTGAGCTTTACTCCGGAAATCCTGTATCTCACTGGCAGCCAGGCACAGTGTCACCAATGGTTGGCTTCAGATCTTCTTTACTATCTGATTATAGAAACTTCTCTCTGGTGGAGCCCTACGCCTGCAGTCAAGAGAGAGAACTCTATGGAGGGAATATTTTAAGTCCAGTCACGAATGTGTTTCATTCAAATGTGGAAAGAGACAACAAAAATCTGAGTTTTCAGATAGGCTTTGACAATATTGATGCTCAGTGTCCCATTTTCTTAGACAACTATCCATTTGGACAAGAAGTGAGAGATGAAAGTGGAAATGGGGAAGGTTGTTTAACTGACTCTTCCAGAAGATGTGACATAGGACCTACGTGGCCCAGCAGCTCTGGACAGGACAGAGAGGTATTTAAATTTTGTCATATTAATAGTGCGTGAAGTCCTTGATTCTTGTTTGTGTCCTTGCACTTTGTGTATTCACTCACAGTGATGCAACATGGATTAGAAGTTGATTTAAAGACTTTATGAAAAATAAAGCATTTATGCCTTGGGCAGAGCAAAAGCTTTTGCTCCTGTAGAGACTTTTTGTCATGTGTTTTACGATTCAGCTGGCCAAAAGCAACTGTGAGAATTCTTATTCACTTCTTATTTGGTCTTTACTACTTCCAAAGGTAGAGATGCAGGGAAGTGTCAGGTATATTTTCCAATAATTGTGTAACTTGATTTCTTGGCAGTCAGAATTTCTCACAGTATTTTTCTATCTTTACAAGGAGGATGCCCTCAAACAAACAGTGCGTGATTAGTTAAGAGATTTTTATACAGGATGAAAACCTCCAAGCATTCTCTTCCTTTGATTCTAATATCAGAAGAGAACCCAGTAGACCATAAAAAATGACTTTTGAAGGGAAGGTGGCTACTCTGGCTAGCTGATGAGGATTTTATACTGGCAGAATCTGTGTTCTACCTGTTTCCTATTTTAACCAACTCATACTTAAAATGTCAACACATTTTTGCAACCTACCTATTAAAAAAGACCTCATTTTAAACTAACAGGGCCAGTTCCTCACTGAGTATAAAGTGAAGTATCTCCATTGACTCTTAATGGAAACTTGCCATTTTACACCAGAATAGAATCTAGATAGTGGTCTAGAATGCTCTAGTAGGCTCATTTTATGGTTCATTGAACCATAAAACTACCATAGAGGGATAAGTACAGAAATGTAGAGTAAGATGTGATTGAAGGACATAAGATAACAAATCTTTATGGTCTGATATGAAACCTGAGATTCAGAAAACCAATACACTATGCTGAATCTGTTTTTCTGTTAAGCCAGATTATTGTCTCTGTGTCTGGTTTGGCTGACATTTCCTGATCCTGAGAGATGAAGTATACCATGTCCTGCCTTCACCATGTTCTGTGCGCATTTATGTGTGCATATATCGTTATTTTCTAAAAATAGACATATCTACTGTAACTGTGGAAGCTGGATCCTATGACACACACTGTCTTTAGCTGTCTTTTTGAAGAAAATACTTCTATCTTTTTTTCCTCCTTCTATCAGGTGTTCATAGCTCCATTTGTGGCTTTGCTGTTTTTAATAACGATGTCTTATGGGACTCCCATGACTCTCTCTGATGTTATATCTCTCCTCATTTTCTTTCTTTCAAAATCCTGACATAGAGGAGGAAAAAGAAAATTATAAATCCTCTCTTTCCTCTAGTCCTTGTTAGCATTCTGAATCATTATAGGAATCCTGAAATAGCCTACAGGATACCTCTGCACAGTGAATAATAAAAGACAGTTTAGGTTCACCTTCTGCTTTTAACTCCCAGTGATCACAGTGTCATAAAGCAAAGGGGTAGAGACACTTGATTGACTTGTTTCTATGTCTCTGAACAGGGAGAACTACAGAAGTAAACATATGCAGACCCAGACAGATGGGGAGGCGGAGGGTGGGCACGGAAATATATCTGAGGACAGAAACTCTTAAGACTAATACTGGGTACCACATTTTGGAAGTTCAGTGATGAATACAAAAGAGAAGGTGATGAACAGGTGGAGAGACAAAAGGCTGTTGTTGCTTTTTACGTATGATAGGAAAACTAAAGCATGCTGACATCATGATGAAAAGAATAAGCCTTCTCATGAGAAAAGTAGAAAATAGTGGGTTACAAATGAGCAGGAGGAGATTGAATTGTGGTATGGGAAGAAGAGGTACTAGAGGAAGCAGGCATATAAGAACAGTCACAAATGCTTGTGTGACGGAGGAGAGAATTATAGGGGAGGGAAGAGAAAAGATGAGTGAGTCAAGGGCAACTACAATCGACTGTGTGGGAGGATTTGATTAAGTCAGGGAAGTATTCGAGCTGTTTAGCTAGAAGAGGAAGAAATGGGAGAGAGGAGAGAATTGATTTGTAGCAGAAAAATCAGTGTGGTCACAGGAATTCCTTCAGGGAGAAACAGCCATGTCAGGATAGAAAGAGCCAAGGCAAGGGGCTGGCAACTGAACTTTGTGATGATAAGAAAGGGAATATAAGAGTGAAAGAGAGTTGAGAGAGGGAAGGGTAAAAAAAGACTGTGAAGAAGTAACTCATTGCTACTGGGCTGGGAGTTTTGGAAAAGATAAGAAGGGCTGCGGGGTGACAGGGCTGATGCCAAGCAAGACTGTCAGAATGGTTGGAAAAGTGGAGCGCCACCACAAAAGAAAGAGAACAAGCTGTTGGTGAGGTCCAGGATGAGTAAATGATGCATCTGAATAGTAGGAGATGAGAACCAAGACTGCAAACAGAGTGAAATAGAAAGGATGCTGAAACATGGAGATTAGCATTGAGATGGGTCGTAGGTATGCAAGATGAAATATTCACATTGCTGAAATCATACTGTCATTCTGATCCTTAGCTGTTGGATGCAGTTATATGGCCCTAGGCTTTATTTAATGCATGCTAATCAAAATATGTCCAGTCTAATAAAGGAAATGTTTATTTTCTCTGGCCTTGTCATCGCCAAATCAGATGTTCAAAAATACTGAAGAAACTGTCTTCATAACATCCCTGTGAAAAGAGATTTTATTTTCTCCACATTAGAAAGAAAAATTAAATACAACCTAAAAAGTATCAGATAGATTTGTCTGCTCCATCTACCATATTTAGAATCTAATGTTTTCAGAATAACTAGCAAGACTCTCCTCTTCACCCCAGCCCAATCATCAGACCAAACTTCAGTTTGGGAGCTCCAGAAGTGAGAAATACACAATTAGTGTTTATATTTGGGAAGGATGGTTCAGGTGACTTCATTAGCGTAATGTGTGAAATCTGTGGATGGGAAAAGATAGATTCCAGTTATCCAGGGATGCACTCTGTTACTTTATCCCTGTTGTCATCAGTTCTCTCCATGCACAATTCTCTGTCTCATTCACTGCACACCTTCAGGTATTTGCAATGACTAGAGATTGGAGTCCTAGAGAAAAATAATGTGTGATCGTGTAATTAATATTTTACCTTCATATGCAATGAGAAGAAAGTAAAGTTTCTGGACACCTGAAAAGAGAAATGACAAAGTTAAATGTCTCATCTGCATGATTCATCAATGGAGTTAGAACTATATATGTACTATGTACACCTCTGCCACCAGAATGAGTTTAAGTTAGTTAGCAATGGTATATTAATTCTCTCTGTGTAGACTATTACTAGTCTACACAGAATTCTTGTTTGCCGTTAGGATTCACTCAGAAACGCTGCCAGCAAAGAGAGAGACAAAAGACTCCTGTGTTACTTCTGTCTCCAGCAGGAGAGGGTCCAGATTCCAGCTTTGTCTGTCAAGCTCCTTTTTGTCATCCTTTAGTAATTATTTAATCACATTTTTCTTCAAGCCATGAACATG
The DNA here is from genome assembly GCA_008921705.1 of Burhinus oedicnemus. Taxonomy (NCBI): domain Eukaryota; kingdom Metazoa; phylum Chordata; class Aves; order Charadriiformes; family Burhinidae; genus Burhinus; species Burhinus oedicnemus. Next base: position 600,266 of record VFFE01009170.1, on the reverse strand, counting down.
AGGATCCGTGCCCATGTCCTCATGGCCAATCATCCTTTCCCAGTCTTGGCCCTCCCCTTGCTTAATTCCTCTCTGTTCCTCCTTCCTCAGTTCCCAGTTGCGGTTTTGCTCTTTTAATATCTTCAGTTTCATTCAATGTCATGTCCCAGCCTCACCTTTTCTTACCTGTGGCCTAGTTTTCTTAGCTTTTCATTTATGCACTATCTCTTTTTTTCCATGCACTTTTTCCAGGGCGCTGTACCAGCTCTGTAATGACAGAACTGCAGGTGGGAAAGCAACATTTTGTGTTGCAAAGAACCTTTTTGTGTTGCTGGAAGCAACAGATTTCCAGCCTTCCCTCCTGTGAGAGTTTCCATCCGCTGCTCCTATGAGGGTAGCCTTAAGTTGACCTTCCTTTGCACCACAAGGCTTGGGTGATCCTTAGCTCTGTAGAGTCCCTGTCAATCTCCCGTTCCTCCTTCTGGCTGCTCACCTCCTCCTGCAACTCCTTCACCAACAGTTCGGCACTTCCAGCCAGAGCACAGCTCCCACCAGCAAGGCTACTGCCATCCCCATCCCCAGGGAGAAGCACCAGACAAGCCCTGCAGCCAGAGACCTGGGCTGCAGCATCCTTCCTTTGGAGCTCTGTATGGGTCAAAGTCTCTGCTGTCCACAGGGGCAGTTTCTGCACCCCGTGATTGCGCCATGTGGCATGTCACCACCATCACTGCGTAGCTGTCAGTGCAGGTTCTGGGCTCCCTTTGCACCCCTTCTGCAACAACTGCTGTAGCTTTACCTGCCTGCTGTGCTCTGCGAGCTGTGCTCCTGCTCCTGGCTGCAGAGCTCACCCACAAGCACAGCAATGTCTCTCTGAGCTTGTTCCGGCTTGAATTCCTCCACCTGAAATGTAGGGGTACACAACATCCCGGATGCAGACTTCCTAGAGCCTTGTCAATATATCTGTTTGTAAAACTGCCAACCCTGACGTAAGTGTGATCAGGAATGGTTTTTATTGTTGTTTTTTTTGTTTGTGTTGTCATTTTTTTTTATGACTACATAATTTTGGGGGGCTGTTTCTGTTACCAAATTGTTCATAATTTCTAAATAGTGACCCTCCACCAGAAGTTCTTATTACTGTCTGCTGAGCTGGATTGTAAGGTAGGTGTCTAACCAAGGTGGAAAAAAATGAACTGGTGGAGGTGCTATGTTTTCAGTGACTTTTGAAGGAGATTTTTCAGCAGTTCTTAGAATTAGGGGCTGATGGACTACTAATTTGCATTGCTAAATTTAATTTCATTCTCTTATTTCAACCCTTAGGGTTATCCACTGTTTTTCCTACCAGACGTTTCTATTTTTCCCTCTATTGATGATGCCCCCTTACTATCTTTAAATTTCATAAGCACTCTCCTAATGCTCGTGCTACTATGTACAATGAGACCCAAGACTGATGGTATCTATAAAAGGTTTGTAACTTCTGAGCTTTCAGTTCTGCCAGTATGATCTCCCCACTAACCAGCTCCCAACAGATCTTTCATCTTTTATACTCATCCCATCTTTTAAACTGTAACTAAAATCTCCCAGCCTGCATCTTTTCAGACATGTTGCAATTCCTTGTCCAGAAAAAACCCATATCTTAAATTGAGTTTATTGTTTGTTATTAATTTTTATAAGTTTACATATGCCATATCTCAGTTTCCTCTCCTGTGACATGTCATTAGTTGCTTCTCTTTCTGAAAGGGTTTAAAAGTTAGTGTCTCAGTTGAGCCTTGTATATGTCTCTATGTACAACAGTAGAATGGGCTTCCAGATACAATAGTATTAAGTTCTTTCCTGGAGGTAATGTTCTGACTGAAGGGTACTACGGCAAACAGACAAGGGGGTGCTTTGACCCCAAATAGTGGCTCAGACCTGTGCTCTCCAAGTTTAGAGAAAGTGTCTGGGGATTTCTCATGTTCAACGGAATACACTGGCTTCCTGTTACCTGTCTTAGGGACTTACCTGACAGGTTTATGGAGTTTGAAGAGATTCTGAGCTTCCTTCCAGGGCAGAAAGAGAGAAAAAAAGGATTAAAACTCACTGCTGCATAAGCTTCATTTTGTCCCCTCTCCCTTTTGTAAACTAGGTATACATCTTCTGAATTTAGACTTACCTGTGCTCTGACACTAGGTGAATTTTGAAAGGTTTGTCTGGAATTCCTTATATTCTGCACAGAGGGGAAAAAATTCATTGTTAAACCCAGTGTAGCTGATGCTTCGTGACTTTATGTTTTTTCTCTGAAAGCATTAAGAATGCAGTCAAAATGGGTTTATTTGTGCTTATGTGGAGTTCCATCAAGTCAGGGAAGGAATGATGAGGTATGAAAGTTTGTTCAGGAACCAAATGCAAGGTTAGCCTTATGCTCCTTCTGCTTCTGTTATCTAAATGACTGAGCTCTGTTTCTTCTGGTGTCTTTTTGGTATTTTCAGTCTACAGGTTGGTCTATCCAGCTGGTTGAAGCAAATCAAGGAAGTAATGAAAACACAGTTGCTTTTTGCAATGCAGTGGAGAAGTAAGTAATGAAAAATCTTTATTCAGCCAGCTATGACATTTCACTTATTTATATTAGTTGGATTAGTTATCCCTGTGTATTGGGTCTGGCTGAGATGGAGTTAATTTTCCCCACAGCAGCCCTCATAGTGCTGTGCACTGTATTGGTAGCTGGAAAGGTGTTGACAACACACCAGTGTTTTGGCTACTGCTGAGCAGCGCTTGCACAGCATCAAGGCTGTCTCTCCAACAGTTGCCCCTCATCAGTAGGCTGGGGGTGGGTAAGATCTTGGGAGGGGACATAGCCAGGACAGCTGACTCAAGCTGACCAAAAGGCTCTTCAATACTATATGACGTCTGCTCAGCAATGAAAGCTAAGAGAAGTGTGGGGGGGCAGCAGCGTTCATTATTACAACATTTGTCTTCTGGAGCAACCACTACGCATACTGAAGCCCTGCTTTCCAGGAAGTGGTTGGACATTGCCTGCTGATGGGAAGTAGAGAATAAATCTTTTGTTTTCCTTTGCTTCTGCGCATGGCCTTTGCTTTTGGTTTTATTAAACTATCTTTATCTTGACCCACGAGGGTTTTTTTCCATCTTATTTTCTACCCCCACATTGTCCTGCTGAGGAGGGGAGTGATAGAGCAGCTTGGTGGGCACCTGGCATCCAGCCAAGGTCAACCCACCGCACCGTGAATTCCTGAACAGTGGCATCATTCCAGTATCTACTTAAATATGGAAACACTCCTAATTTTAGTTTAAAGATTAAAATCCACAAAGGAATGTTCATTCCGAAAGTATTTTCTCCCTTAGCTGTCCCATTTATCAGTGATAAGTACATTTAACTCTTCAGTGTTGATGGTTTATGGTATGTGAAACTTCAGATACGTTTTTCTGCCATTGTCTTGGACAACATTAGTGCCTGTGTAAATTGGAGCAGGAAAAAAGAATTGGAGGAACTGACTGAAAATAGAATTACTACCCACTGTCACGATGAAAAGTGAGACTTAGCAAGTGACAAAAACTCCTTTAATTATTGTTTACCGTTACAGTTAATAGTGTAGCTTAATGGGATAGAACTTTTTCTTTCTTAATCTTCTTCAGAAAAAGAAATTGTGTTGAAATTCAAGAGCACTAAGAAAGACAAGTTTTTAGACCATCTGTGCAGATTCATTTTCCTTTGTAGATATTCACTGAGCACACTGTTGTTAGCACATGCACATGCATGCTTTTTCCCCCAGAAAAGTAGTTGGAAAATGGAATACTGCTTTTTTTTTTTTAATTAGACTTTAGTGAATTGACTGCTTCTCTTAAAAGAAAAAAAATAAAAACCCAGTTTGATATTGCCCTGAAATTAAGAATGAATATGTTATATATTCATATGGAGTGGATGGTCAGCTTCAAAACATACTCACTCACATGAGTCTCGGTTTTCTTTTTCCAGAGTTCATCAGTCGGAACCCCAGCTCAATTCTACTAACATCAGATGTATAAAGGCACATTCCACATGACACACTTTCCTCTCAGATATTCAGATTTTTTTTAATGTCTAAACATTCTACATTTAACTTTGCACTCTAATTATACAAAAAGCTTTCTATTGATTTTTTTGTGAATAAATGAGTTTATTTACAGGGCTAAAAAGATTAATAGAATCAAGCCTTTCCTGTTTTGCAGTAACTTGTTTAGTGTGCATCACTAGCAAATACTCTTAAAAAGAAAATAAGAACAACCTTTGCTTTTCTTCTATCAAATAAATGGGAAAGCGTTCTTAGGACCAAATGTCACAGGAAAAAAAAGACCCAAAAATGTAATAAATTTGCAAATAACTAACATATTCAGTCCTGCCAAATGAGCATCCTTGCAGTCCCCAAAGACTCTCAATAACTGGCAGTTTTATACATCACAGGCAAGGTGTATAATTCAAACTCCGTGTCATGCAGACTTGCACCTTCAGCGTGTAGCTCAAATAGAAACCTATCATGTTTTTCTCTAGGTAATATTTGTACAAGTGGCAATCTATAATTGAAACATTTCAATGTACACAACTCTAAAGCAGTTTTCAAAATCCCTTTATCAGGTTACTTCTACAATTATGGACATAGCTATAAGTGAATGTTCATCCATGGGTGGCTTCAGAATACATCCTAAAGCGAGTCTGATACCAGAAGATGCCATGCTGATAGTCTCAGGGTTCGATGCTGCAAAATGCAGAGTTCCTCCACCTCCTACTGACTTCCAGGATGTGCTCTGCACCACAGAGAAATACATAGCATTATGAAATGCTGTGAAATAGCAAATCCCTATAGATGTTAGTACTTTCTGCATACGTGGAATTGTTGCAGCACAGAAAGCAAGTAGCGCAAGATTTTCTTCATGTAATACTTGTGTACTTCAGTTATGCCTTGGAAGACCTAACCTTTCAAAATTTTTCAATGGGCATGTTTTGCTCACCTGCTCGGGCCAGAAGCCCTTTAATCACTTGAAAACAATAGATGGCCATAAATACGCAACACTTTCTGGAACGGAATGTATTTTTATCTGAAAAGCATAAAAAGCAGATTTCTGTCCCCACATTATCCTAAAACATAGTGTGGGTGTAGGGAAGGAGATAAGGTTCGCTTAGTTTTGAAATGACTGACAGTAAGTTGAGGAGGTGATTCGTGCCCCTTGTGTGTACGTAGCCTATTAATTTGATACTGGAGAAAGGGTAGTGAAGTTTCCAGTCTTATTCAGTCTTTGGCCTTCTTACAGAAACAGGTTACAAGAGTGAATTTGGTGATAGGGGAAAGCTTTATGTGTACTTTGCTCGCAAAGAAAATAGACTGACATCAACTACATAGGTCACCAAAGCAGCCTCTGTAGTGTAATGATTTTTTACTATGAGTATAAATCTATCTCATACTGGAGGTATTGTCAAGCCTCATTTCCTCCTACCCCACTGAAACATCATGCCCCCTGGCTTTTCATTATAAGAATTGGTCTGCTTCATTGGATTATTAATTTTGGAAGCCTAGGCTTTTTTTCCTTCTCGTGCTACAGAAATATATGGCATAAAAGAGTATTTCATACTGTTGTTTAAGAGACTTGGGTGGCAGCCCTGAGGCAGGAGGTAACATAGTAATGAAAAACTTTATGCGAGAGAACTATGGCTCAAAATACACTGTAATCAGAGACAATATAAAGCGCTGCCAACTCAGAAGCTACAAAATGCTGCTTGAACTAACAAACAAAAAAGAATATAGTATGCTTAGTACAGGATGTTTGAGTTTAGCTACTAAAATATTCAGCCCAATTAGTGAAATGTAAAGCTTCAGCTGGTACAATATGTACCCTTACCTGCAGCTGCAAAGTGTATTTGCTTAAAAAGCAAGTTTAATCTCAGATGACAGACATAATACCTGTGACCAGTGTTCATTAGGAAATGGTACCTCAGGAGGAATTAGTTTCTGCAAGACTTTGGTAATTGGAAGGAGGATGGGCAATATATTTTAAAGGTAATGGTATATCAGAGGGACTCAATGACTGTAACGGTTATTGCTCTCTGCAGACATTTACATAAATACCTAGGGTTTTAGTAGTGAGGATTTCAGATGGGATTGTAGACCATTTTAAAACAGGGACTTCTTAAGATTTTGCACAGAAAGCATGTTACTGTATTCATTCTGATCATCTATCCTAGTCGCAGCTGTCTGTGCCTGTACTCTTGGTTAGTTTTATGTTAAAACTCTTAAGCACATATTTGAGCATTTATACTGTGCCCAGTGTCCACTGAATTCTGCGTTTAAAATCCTTTTGGCTTCACTGAGGTCGAGGTCAGTACTGATTCTGTGAAGTTTGTGAAGATTTTACTGATGGTTTTCCTATTAAGTAAAAGATATAGTTATATGTATGCTACGTGATATGTAGTTATCTCACCACTGTATGAAAACAAAGTTTGATATGCTACCGTCTTCCCTGTTTGCACAAAACTTTGTTCCCAACAGCTCTCAATGTACTATTATTATAGGTATCTTGTAGAATTTTTGTTTTGTTCTTATAAGAGAGCTGAAATGCATATCTATTTAAACATAATCTCATCACATGTTCTTTTCAGAATAAGAAATGCCTACCCTGCTTTTGATTTGAAGACAAACACAGGGAGAATCTGGAGTGTTGCAACAAAGTTTCCAGATCATATCCTTGGTGAATCAAAATTCAGAATCAGCATTTGGACAGATTCTTCACCATATCCTCTGCTTCTTACACAACATGGTAAGTGAATGAAGTGTCCATAACCTTCTACAATCAGTTCCACGGAGATGATAACAAAATGCATTTGTTATCTAGAAAGATACTTAGAGAGCAAGCCTTATGTGACTCTTGAGTGCATACTTTATCAACCATGTTCGGTATATTTGCTGTTAAATTAGAATCCCACTAGGCATCAAACTTCGCTAATGTGTAGATCGCTACTTTCTTTAATCACAACTGGGACGGGTTCTGGCAGTCTCAACTGGACCATCATTCCAACTTTGATCCAGAAGGAATTTAAGCTTGTGCCTCATTTAGAGTGTAGAGACAGTCCCTATAGAGTCATGGAACTTTTCACAGCCTTGACTCTGTTTCTGAATTCAAGACTTAGGAGTCTGCAGTCACTAAGACTCCTCTGCACCCAAGGTTATGTGCAGGTCAGGGAAAGTATATGTTGGTCATAAAATGAAAGGAGAAATTCCAACTGGGTGGAAAGAAAAGGAGAATAATTAAGAACTGGAACAGTTTGCCCACAGAGGTTGTGGAGTCTCCATCCTTGGAAGTTTTTAAGGTCTTACAGGACAAAACCCTGAACAAGCTCGTCTGAATTCAGTGTTGACCCTCCTTTGGGTAGGAGGCTGGAATAGATGGACCTACTGAGGTCCTTCCCAACCTAAATTATTCTGTCACTTGTGACTGTGGGAAGCTGCTACTGCTCCTGTACATCCTATATCTGTGGTGAAAGGGAGAATCTTTAATTCCAGATATGTATTTTTTATTTCTTAAGCCACATATGCAAAAATGAAATAAATTAAGTTTTCTTCCCCCTCTCTTCCTGTGCTGCTGCATTAAGTGATAGTCTTTTTTTTTTTTTTTCTTCCCGAATCAGTTGTCAAGGAATTATTTGGCTGTAACAGGCTGAGTATTAGTTTGTTTGACGGCTTGAAAGCTGAAAATCCAAAGCTCTACAGAATGTCAGTCAACATAAATTTAAAAAAATAATTAATAAATAAGGTAGCCAAGATTTACACATTTATTCATACAAGTTTGCTTGCTTGATTTGGGAGCATCTACATAGTAAAGCCTAGAAAAGTAGTAGGTTGTATCATCTCGAACCAATATTTTATGAATATTTTGCTTCCCATGAAGCAAAGAGCCAAAGGTAGAATCATAGAATAGTTTGAGTTGGAAGAGGCCTTTAAAAGTCATCTAGTCCAGTTAACTCCCCTGCAATAAGCAGGGGCATCTTCTTCAACTAGATCATGTTGCTCAGAGCCCTGTCCAAATCTGAATGTTTTCAGGGATGGGGCATCTGCCACCACTCTGGGCAACCTGTTCCAGTGTTTCACCACCCTCATTGTAAAAAATTTCTTCCTTATATATAGTCTGAATCTTCACTGTTTCAGTTTAAAACTGTTACCCCTTGTCCTATTGCAACATACCCTGCTAAAAAGTTTGTCCCCGTCTTTCTTATAAGCCCCCTTTAGGTACTGAAAGGTCTCCCTAGAGCGTTCTCTTCTCCAGGCTGGACAACCCCAACTCTCTCAGCCTGTCCTCATAAGAGAGTTGTTCCATCCCTCTGATCATTTTTGTGGCCCTCCTCTGGATCCACTCCAACAGGTCCATGTCTTTCCTGTGCTGAGGGCTCCAGAGCTGAACACAGTACTCCAACTGGGGTCTCACCAGACCGGAGCAGATGTGCAGAATCACCTCTCTCGACCTGCTGGCCATGCTTCTTTTTATGGAGCCCCAGATACAGTTGGCCTTTTGGACTGCAAGTGCATACTGTCAGCTCATGTCCAGCTTTTCATCCACCAGTATCCCCAAGTCCTTCTCGGCAGGGCTGGTCTCAATCCCTTCATCCCCCAGCCTGTATTGATACCAAGGGTTGTCCAACCCAGGTGCAGGACCCTGCACTTGGTCTTGTTGAACCTCATGGCGTTCACACAGGCCGGCTTCTCGAGCCTGTCAAGGTCCCTCTGGATGGCATCCAGTCCCTCAGGCATGTCAAATACAGCATTTAGCATCGTCCACAAACTTGCTGAGGGTGCATTTGATCCCACTGTATTTGTTGTTGATAAAGATATTAAGCAGTACTGATCCCAATATGCTCCCCTGGGGGACATCACTTGTTGCCCATCTCCATCTACACATCAAGCCATTGACCACTACCCTCTGGATGCGACCATTCAGCCAATTCCTCATCCACTGAACCGTCCACCCATCAAATCCATCTCTCTCCAATTTAGAGAGAAGGGTGTTGTGAGGGACCATATCAAAGGTGTTACAGAATTCCAGATAGACGAGATCCATAGCTCTTCCCTTGTTCACTGATGTAGTCACTCCATCAGCTGGACCAGAAGGTAGTATTTCCAGCACTTCCATTAGCTAATCAAGGGATCTACACTGAAGTTCCCTGTAATGCAAAAGTCTTAACTCTTAATAAAACTATGGTGTTTTATCATATAGCATCATTTACTCTACAGATTGTTCAATTTTCAGTCTGCTTAACTTTATTTACAAAAATGCTTTAGAAGGTACAGCTAAAACTGAAGGAGGTATAAGAAACAGTCCCTATCCTAAACTTGCTTACAGACTAAGTAAACAATAAGATACAGTTGAAGTTGGGGAAGGGAGTACACTTTTTTGTCCCATCTAATATAAAAAACTATTCAGTCATGCAAAAACATTTGGTAGAGTAAGGAAAGGAAAATGGGTCTACTGAGAGCAAATGAACGATACTAGCAAGTTTCAGATTTTTTCCAATGAGTGACCTGAAAAAAGCACATTACAATTTTAATTCAAGAGTCTGTGCCATTCTTCTTTTTTTAGTGTGTATAAATTTAGCAAACAGGAACTCCAGTTTGTATTTCAAACCAGCTATGACAAGTTGCTTAAAACAGCAAGATGTCAAAGGGCTAGATGTTTAAAACTAGTAAAACTGGTAGAAAAAGTTTAATTGAAGTAGCTTTCTGAGCAAATGAAAAATGGCTTTTCAAAGAAAATGAAAATTTCCAGAAGGAACTTTTGAATCCATTGACCCGTTTTTTTCCCTGGGGAAAAACAAACCAAAGCAAAAAACCAAGGTACCTGTGGTAACCAACTTTGGTTTATTTCAGCTTTCTTGTTGTCACAGCCCCCTCCCCTAGAAACATCAGCTGTTCTGTGAAGTTTTTTTCAGTATCACATTCCCTTAAACTTCCCTGCAGAAACAATTTTGTACTTCTTGGATTGTTCTAAAATGATAGCATAGCAACTCTGAAAGAGATTTGCTGGTATTAATTGGCTGCTGTGGGTGACTGGGTAATTCAGAACACCTTTAAACCCAATGAAACTGGTTGGTTAGGCTCAGTTTGAACGAGTTGTCTGAACCTGGGCTGGTGTAAATTAGTCAACACACAAGTCTGGGGTTACATGTTTAGTTTCTGGGGATTTGTATTTAACTGTAGGTAGTTTTAATTTTTATATCAAAAAGTTCACTTAAAGTTTCTAGTAAGATCTCTATAGCCTCTAATTTTGAAACAATAAAGAAAAACCATGAATGAAAAACTGAAAGGAAAATCTACTTTGGCTTTTCTATTTTCAGCTACAGATAATGAGATTGCCTGAGAGTTATGGAGGAAGTCCAGACTTTATTTTGCATTGTAAAACCATCTTGGTACATTACATGAAGACTTTTCACTGAAGGGTCAGATCTTTTTTCTGCTAGAGAGAGGTATCTCAGACTTGCAGCATCAGTGTTGGTGCAGTGTGCTCTGCATGCCTGTAAAGACTAAACTCATCAGACATGTTTGCAGTTTGACTGCCAGATTATGCAGCTATTCTTTTCCATTTTTTGATCAGTTCTTCCAAAAAGGGCAGAGAGGAAGTATCTTGGCAGAGTTGGAAAATGGCTTTAAAAGCTGAAGTAACGCTGGTGAAAATTCTCAAAATGCTACAATATTTCTGAACAGCAGATTGTACAAACTGACATAGAACTTCATAATATATATGTATTATATATAATAATATATTATATTAAATATATTTCTATACTATTATAATGTCACTATACATAAAATTAAATAATATAATACTTTACACATATAATGCATGTATATAAAATTAAATATACTTCTTGGTTATGGCTAAAAAAGCGTGTCCAGCGGAAACAATAGCAAGTAGAATTCTGGAGCCTTCTTGTATCATGAGCAGCAACAGAGTCAAGTTTTGCATCAGGCTATGTTTGCACATGGGAAATGTACCGAGATATTCATCAGGAAAATGAAAAAAAAAAATAAAAAATTGCTGCTTGTCTCTTCCTTTCTCCTTGGGAAAGTTGATCAGCTCTTCATTCCAGCTACCTAACAAATTGCTAATTTCCTCTAAATAGATGTAGATTCTGTGACTCGTAGAGTATTTGAAGCAAAATTTAAAAAAAAAAATCAGGTGTGGCTTGATCTAATTCCTCTTGATGGAGCTAGTCTGCAGCAGAAGTCAGGAATTACAAACAAATTCTTATTTTCTTTGCTCAAGTATCTAGCCCAGAATTCTCTAGCAAGCTACTATTAATTTTTCTTGCTATCTTTATTTACAGCTGGCTGTATCACTCATGACTTAATTGTAGAGATCCTCCATTGCACAAATCGATACCCAGTCGAGGAGGAATGCCTTCTAAGTGTTTGCGGATCTGATGAATTCTTACAGAAGTAAGTATCTCATTAAGAGATGGTATTGAGTATGTATTGTGTAATATAAGCGGTGCATTTAACGCACTTTGCTTATGTGCCATGTCAACAGAACCACAGGGAGAGTTAGAGCATTATTTTCCAAACATTTAATGTATAGTTTCTGAAACTCTCAGAACACATGGTACTTACGTTCTACAGAGATGATGGTGTGCTCTGGTGTAAGGATTCAAATCGTGGCTCCTTTATATAAGCTCTGTGCAGCCTTGAATAATTTGTTTCACTCCGTTGCCCTTCTGTTCTTTCTCATCCATAATACAAGGATGCCGATACTTCCAGTATCTCATAGGAGTGTTACAAGCATGAGGGGGTATGCATATCCTCAAAGGGGAAAATCACCAAAGGGAGGAGAAACAGTATGATGCAGCTGCATAGCAGGTGATTTTTCTTCATATACAGTTGCAAATGAAGTCAGTACTACGGTGCTGACTGCAAGTTGAAGAAAAACACATTATACATACAAACAAGTCTTTCTGAATGTCTGTAGTCTGCAAGTAAGGAAGTAAATGCTCTGATTTGCATTCATTCAGGTAAACATGGTGGTTGAAAGCACTGCTGGACTCAGCTAGTTGTTTCTTGCCCTCTGGCAGCTTACATTCATCTGTGAGCATAAGTGAGCAGATTTTGTGTTGAAGCTGCTAAAGTGCAGGCTCTTGTTGTCAGTGGTGCTGTAGGGATGGTGACTTTCAGCAGAAGCGGAGAAGTTGGCAGTTCTCTGCGATAACATGTTAAGCTGGCACTGCAGGAATCACAGCTCATCTGTTAGAGACCTAAAAAGTGTTAGATAAAATAGTATGCAACTATAATTGAAAGGGAAATTTTTAGAAGCAGTCATATATGTAGTACAGTGTAAAGATCACCTGAACTAGCTCAGAGCAAGTCAGCTTGATTAATGAAAGTAATGTAGTTGTGAAAGCAAGCGTCACACTGTGTGAATTACCTTTGTTCTATATCCAGCTTGGACACTTCTACCCTTACACGGGTACACAGGTCAAATGTTCAGATGTTTATGGCGAATTATGTTTTGCAACTAAAGATGGAGACTTCAACATTTCGAATCGCGCTCTTCACTTGTTCAAATCTCCATAAAGTAGGAGCTGGTACAGCAGAGCGCTGTGCGAAGCATTACAATGCTAGAACCGCCAAGCAGAGAATCAGATCATACATAGATCTGTTAATTACATAAGAAGGCCAGGGCTGCTTTTTCATTTTCAAGACTCTCTTCTCATTTCAAACTAATTGCTAAAGAAAATGGAAATAATGAGTCATTGTATTGAGGGTGAGCTCAGTGCGTTTCAGTACAGTGTACAGTATGTTCTAAACAGTTTTATTTTCACTGTTGGGAAGAACACATCAATAGTGGACTGTTTAAATTCCTGCACTTGCAGAATCTCTGCACGTCTCATTAGCAGTGAAACAAGGTCAATAATGTTCTCAGCTCTTTTGCTTTGCTCCTTCACTGTCATACAGAAAGCACTGAGCTGCACTTCTGGCCTCAGCAGCTTGTAATTCTGTACTGTGCCATACTTTCAGCTCCCTTTCTTCTGCCTCCTCGTCAGAGTCCTGTACCTGAAATTTGAAACCCCAGACCATAATGAACCCGTGGGTAGCTTAACACGGCCTGCAGAGTTGCCTCAGGGTAAATTTTTTTCCTATGTTTGGGCTATCTTTTAGTGTGAATTGGTTTCCTTGTGATGTTGCTAACAGTGATTTGATGTACCTGTGCAGCGTTCTTCCCCAGAAGAGTATTTGGAAATTGTTCAGGGATGAATTCCAGTAGAAGTTCCCCAAGTTATGAGACAGCAAAGGGAATAAATACTCTGCTACTCCTGCTTTGTTTTAATCCGGAAAAATCTAAAGTGAAGCCAAAACAGTGACATGATGAATTGTTCTCAGACAAGAGTGGTTTAGTGAACCAGACAACTTTGTGAGCATCTGTCAAAAGCTTTCATTTACTATTATATTGGACTGTATTAATGAGCACTTCATCCTGCCTCCTTCAGAAACACCTGAAAGACTTGATGATTTCTGGAATCTATTTAGCTTTGAATGAGATGGGGGAAAAAAATACTTGTGTGCTAATGACCATTACACTCAGCACCACAAGATTTCGTCATCCATTATTCCCTTCCTGTGGAGGTATCCTTGAGCTCACATCCTATCTGACTCACAAGTAGAATATCAGATTATAAATATCCAAATTTTAAAATCAGAAGACTGCGTATAGGCTGGAGGTGAGACCATAACTAATAGAGCCACGTGTGAAATTCTGATTTGGAATCTCATTTGGTTTCTGGTCTTTACGTTCATTTTGTTTACTGATCAGAAATCCTGGCCTTGCCTCAACCTGCAGGCTTTCTTTTTCTTCCTATGCTTCCTTTTCTCTCAGGTTTTTCTTAGAGCACATGTAGAAGCTGTCAGGATTCATTGCCACCCTGTTCCTGCCCCCTGTGGCATTATAAGGTGTACATTAGTTACTTTGCCAGTTGATTTGCTGCAGTTCCTTTTTCAGATGTTCAGTCTAAGTGCATCTGAGGCAGAACCCTGTCTGAAAGACAGAGACTTCTTGAAAGAAGAGGAATAAAACCCATATTTGCATTATCAATTTTTACCACTATTTACAGAAGTTTCTGATTTTCATACGTATCCATAGACCCTCATTCTCTGGGTTTCCCAGCTGTGGGTGTGCTCTCCGCTCTCTTACACTTCTTCTGTTCATGATCATCTTTTATTTCTTGGAGCGCCGTCTGCTGTTTCTAAAAATTCTTTGCTTTATCATCCCATCATCCAAACCTTCTACATCTGTCTTTAAATCTTGCTCTCACAGTTTCCCATCTTTCCTTCGATTTAGAATGGATGCCTCTAAAAATTATTTTATGATGCCCTTCATGAAAGATGTTATATAAAAATAAATTAAATTGGGGTTAAGCAGCTTGTGTCAAATAACTCCCAGCTCTCAATGCCAGCAGAAAGACAAAACCAACTCTTCTCATATGACAAAAATGAATCAATCCTCCATTTAGACTTTTTTGTCTTTAGAACTACAGATCACAACCTCAGAGCATCCTGAAATGCCTAGTAAAACAAAGCATATGAGTGTATATAAGAATACGGGGCACTCTTTTTTTTTTTTAAATTTATTTTTTTAATTGATCTGTATGCTAGCAAGAGGTTGCAGTAATGCAGACCCAGCAAAGGAATGCAGTCCAAGGATATTTATAAGCTTTATTTCTAAACATGCCTTTTTCTTTTTTTAAGGTATCGGATTTTGTAAAGGATCTTTTCATATGTATTTTTAATTCCATCCACACTCGACCATAGTGTAATTTGCACAGTTACCTTACTGCTTTGCAGTTCAGCCAACATAGTGAGTGGGGGTTTGGAATAGAAAAGTCTAAATGCTTATCATTTCTACTCACATGCTTGCTTGTGACCTTATTGATGACATTTTTTTGCCTTACTAATGCTATTCTTTGAAAATTGAGACCTAAATAAGAATTGGTTTTCGCTCAAAGTGGAGTTTAAGCTATTAATTATACACTGGGCAGACTTATATTCATGCAGATTGGGATCATAAGAAGCAAGCACCTTTTGGATGAATATGTTCTTTGTAAAAAATAAACTTCATTTCCTCTTGTCACTGCAGATTAAGTTTCTCATTCAGAGACGCTGCTCAGCTGAGTCCTTTTCCAAAAAAAAAAAAAAAAGTCTGATTGAACAGTATTAGGATTTGGAGTTTACAGCACATCAGAGAACCTTGCTGTGGGGATGCAAAATCATCTAGTGGTGAGGGAGTCTCAAGAGACTGAGGGATTTTCCCTTTCTCTCCTTCTGATATATTGTGAGACCACAGGCAAGTCACATCACTTTGACCAGTTCATTACCATGTCTCTTAAAGACAAAGTCTCCCTTTTGCTTTATGTCTTTTGTCATGGCATTCTCATCAAAACTGTATTCTCCACATAGTAATTCCATCAAAAAAACCGGGGAAAAATGTTGAGTTAATAATGTTGTAACATTTCTATTTGTGTTTCCTTTACAGAGCTCAGAGCGCTGTAAACCAGTTACTAGTTATCATGCTATCCTCCAAAGGGGGCTGTATTACTTTTTTCTTAATAGTAAGGGCATAGTAGCAGATCTGCATAGTTACAGCCCGGGGTATGGCTAAAAGTTAGTCTGTCAATCTATGGCAAAGATACATCTCTCTTTCTTGTAGTTCACTTTTCATCTAGACCAAGTTTCCACATTATTTTATTGAGGCATTAATCCATTTTGTCTAGTCTCTTGTGTAACAATACCTGCCAAAACTTTTCTCTTTGTATTTGTGCAAATAAAATCCATCTATGAAGTCAACTGTGTCACCAGCACTTCTGACTGCAATGTTTCAGACAGCATTGCTATGTCAATAAAGGATTTGATGACGTGTAGTATTTGCCTGACACAGCAGAGCCTAACATAAACCACTCGTGTAAGTGTAGTTATAACACAAAATTCAACTTCTGTCGCTGTAGCTTGTTTTGCCTGGAAGCATGTTGACATGGAATAATTATCTTTGCAAAAGATAGTTTTTGTACATCTGTGGTACAAAATTGTAACTACAGAGGAGGGTATAGCTGTACCAATTTACACTAGCAGGACGCTCCTCTGGATTGCTATAGCTATACCAATTTCTGTCATTGACTTGGTTTAATGTTGGCGTTGCAATAGGAATGAATCTGTATACTGGAGGAACCAGGAAAAAGTGACTCAGGACTCACAGATGTGTTTCTTTGTAATTTTTTTGTTACTACACCTGTCCTAAGGTTGAAGGTAAGACAGAATAATGGTGGGGTAAAAGGTAAAAAACAGGTATGAGGCAGTTCTAAAGGATGCAAGGATCATGGGAGAGTTCATCATTGGAGTCACGAGGCAGACGTCATTAGGTGAAATGAGGAGAGGAAGAAGTTTCAAGAAAGCCACAGATTGGCACAACACAGATATGAGCTGAGGAGCAACAAAAGAGAATCTGTGCATTGGTACAATCCCAGGAACTTGGAATTGGTCACTTGGACTTTTGTTTGTAAGGGGATTTGAAAGGGTTGAGGCATAACAGTGATATGTTTTCCACCAGCACATGTATTTCACTGTGTTGTTTTTAACTTCTCTCACTCTTACATCTGTACTTTCTACTCTTAAAATCAGGGAATTTTGCAAATGTATGGAAGTGCTATCAAAGGACTTTGCTTTAAGTATTTGTTATGTCAGGTGGAAACAGGTTTCTCCTCTGTGACCCTTAATGTATTTGTTTTTTTAAAAAAAAAAAAAATCCTATATCAACACTTACACCTTTTGTCACCTCTAATGGAGAGTATGTATTTTACTTAACTACAGTGCAGTGTAGGTGCAGAACATTTACAAGATATATGAATTCCCTGCAATTGTGCTGAATGGCAATTATGTGCAGCACATTTATTTAAGTTTAACCATTCATTTGTTCTGGGGACTTCTGCTGCCATGTGAGATATGAGTCTCTCTCCTAAGTCACACTTTCCATGATTTATTCATAGGGTGAGTGGTTTTTTGGAACTAAATTCAGCCAGTTTTATGCAGACATTCCATCAAAAGCCCTTCTTGGTAGAAAGAAACACAGTTTACATCTGAATTCTGAGTTTTCCATGGTACTTGACAAACCAGAAAAGAATCATCTTTCCTTCATGCCCAGGGAGTTCTGAAACAACTCACTGTGCTGTAAATCTGTATAAATATGGAATGTCCCTTTTGGCACTTCTGTGGCTGGAGTCTTGAAAAAAGCAACATGAATCTAATTGAACATGCACTAGAGTTGTAACTGATGATACACATTAACTTGTTTTGGTGATGAACTTGACTTTCCAAAAATTGGTGTCATTTTTCCTACCCGTTAATCCCAAAGGATTTTTTAAAATGTAAAAAGAAGTTTGCCTTAACTCTGAAATTAGAACAAGAAGTGGAAAGGAAACACTGACATTATCTTTGTTCCAAGTAATTTTAAGAGTGACAAACTAAGGCTATATTATAACTCAGATGAAGTCACCAAGAGTGATAAGTGCATTAGAAGCTACTCTGAAGAGGCAAATAAGAATAAGGAATTCCTCTGTCATGGGGTGCTAGAGCATCCTTGACCAACAGAGCAGTTTGTAGGAACCACTCTATCTGAGATGAGCTCTGCCTTGGACCTTGGCTGGCATATGATTTGAGGAGGAAGACTGACTCACAGCTTCTTTTACCATCTCTGTGTGAACTGCACAGGGTGAAAACTTTTATTTCTTTGAGAATCAAGGGCCACGTGTCTTAATGTACGTGATTTTCAAACTTATAATTAATATTTGATTTTCAAGTTGGGTATCAAACACTACAATCATTCTGCAGTGGTATATTCATAATCAAGATACTTTGTATAAATTGCAGTAATTTGGGTTTGAAGAATATGCATGAATAATCTCAAGGTTTGGAAGCACGTGCCATTTGTTTAGGATATTCTTTCTCTGTGTCATTGTTGTTCTGTAACAGAACTTAATGGTCAAAGATACTACTAAGCAATTAGTCTTAAATTATTTCACCAGAAAATAAGAACCAAACCCCATCAGTTTTCATGTAAGCAGGTGCCAAGTATAGGTTTTATATTATTCAATCTGCTTTACACTTAGAACTTAGTCCACCAGTGCTTTTAGAAGGAGAGAGGAAAAAAAGAAGGAAGTGGCAAGCAGAGATAACCATTCTTTTTTTTTTTTTCCCCCCACGAACTTCAGTAATCATACTTTGGGCAGCCATGAAAGTCTTCGCAAGGCAACCACCTGCATTCACCTTCAACTACACAACACTAGTAATTTGAAGCAAAGTTTATCTCGAACGGTATGTTGTCTTTTTTTCTTCCTCTTTCTTTCAGCATCCCTGAAGGAATAAAATTCCACCAATCCTTTTACTTAGCAACCTGAAGTAATAATCAAAGAGAGGTTATTTGCTTTCCTGGGAATGCATCTATTATTGCTGAATTCACACTGAAACGTACCGCTCTGGTACTTGTATGTAGTGAGTTACTGTAGAGAACACACAACCAAAAAAGAGCAAAGGTCTTTTTAGAAAAAAATCAGTTTTTCAGAATTTAATGTTAATTATTTCAGGTGCTCAGAGAATTCTTATTTTTGATTGGCCTTTCTATGTTTTGAAATATAACAAGGGCAAAACCACTCAAAGAGCTGTGCAAAATGAATTAGATCTGGATTCTTGTCATTATCACTGAAAACCAGGTAGGCTGATAAAAGCCAGAATCACAGTTGGTGTGTTTGTGAATGTGTGATGCATACTTGTGTGTGTGTGTGTGTGTATGTGCTTGTAGGTAGACATGCAGAAATGTTGTCTGTAAGGACATGTAGTCCTTACAGAAAGCATTGTTTTATTATCATCTTAAATCCAGGGAGATTCCTATTCAGATTATGTGAGTTTAAGCAACCTTGCAGTGGATTACTGAGCTTTAATGACACTGACCTATGCTACTAAATGTGAGCTTTATTCCCAGTGGACCACCTTAAATTACTTCCAACCCAAAGTTTACAGTGCTGTAGAAGCTTTGTTCTCGGCAGGCCAGTGTGTTGACTCTGTTCACAGATAGTACCAGTTACCTGCTTTGCATAAGTATGCTATCAACCCAAGTCTGTCAGTATATGGGTCAGATGGCAGATTTCTAGCAAAAAAAGGTAGGGCCTATCTTTTCCTTTCTGTTATGTGTCACCGTGTGAAACATCAAGTTCAATACAATATATTACCTGCAGTATTAAAAAAGGACTATAATGAGGCCAAAAAAACCTATATATATTTAGCATTTTAGTCAGTTTATTGATAAAAGCAGAATAATAGTGCTGATATGTACAATCCTGGCTTAAATTACTGACATTCTTCATGGCCAATATTATTCACTTAATTATTTATTTTCTAAAAACCATTGTTTTGTCTTGATATAGCATTGTCCAAAAGAAAGTAAATAAGGAAACATGGAAGCTTTCATCACCAGGTCACTTCAAAAATTATTCAGATGATGAATTGCCAACTGCTTGCTCTCAGTCTAGAGAAAATAAGTTGATGTCTGAATATACCTTCAGAAGGGGGTGAGCAAGTGTCCACCTCGTGTGTCCTTTCTCACCCCATCCCCATATCACAGCAGCAAAAAGAACATGTCCAGTGACCATTGGAATGAGTTTTGTCTTGGGAAAGTATCTGTGGTACCTTGTTATAATTTAGCTACAAGTTGTTGAGATCGAGGCAGGAATCACCATGTGATTTCCATTGTCTTCATTAAATGGAGATTAGATGGTCATCATAGTCCTCTCTGGTGTTAGATCTGTGACAAGACATCCTGTGTTAGGACATGGAAAACTTCATTTTTCCATGTAGTGCTGCCAAAGAAGGGATTGAGAAGAGTGGAGTGTTGGTGATTATATATAATTACAGACACACGTAAGTGTGTGTAATGGTGGGAAAATTGTTTACCTTTTTTAGGTCAGTGTCTCTATCTTTTAAATGTAATAATATATTATTGACCCTTCTACTGGGCAGTTGCAGGTTTCCAACATCTTCTGGCCTGAGAAATCAATGGCATGAATTAGAAGTTTGATATGAATGTGCATTTATATGCATATAGCACGTGGTGAAGGTATTTTTTACATGCATATGCTGAAAAGAGGGACCCTCAAACAACTTCCTGACAATCTTCTCTTCAAACTTTCAAGCCGATGATTGATTCTCTACAAGTTACTCTGTCTTCAAACAGAAAAACTAAAATATTGAGCAAATGACTATTTGCTGTATATAGATCTGCTGTTACTATAGATCTTCAAAATTATCAGCTTTGGAACCTAATGACATGTTCAGGAGTCTCTTCTGAAGCTTTAAAAGCTTGTTTGTATGCTAAGGAAGCAAAATTCTATACCAATGCCATCTGAAGACTGCCTTCATGATTCTTGCTTACCTTACATAACACTGTTGAAATTGGGATGCATAGTTAAAAATATCTGTCTGTACATGCAAATTACTATTATTTTACTATTATGCTTAATAACCAATATAAGGGGTACTTATAAGTAATGTGCAACTAATTTTTTTTTTTTTTTAAACCAGACAGCTTATGAACTTTGGCCAATAACTAAATGTTCACAATTCTTTTCTGAATTCAGCTGAAAAACATATTTTTTAAGGTGAATACTTGCTTCCTTTCCTTTTGTGGGAAGCTGGCATTCTGTAATGAAGTATTCAGAAAGAGGAAATTGTCTTGAACTGAACAATTACAAGCAAGAAATTTGGCCTGAGGTTTTACATGGAATCACGGGTCTTTCAGCCAGTGGGTGACCTTTAATTTGATTTTGTTTTTTTGAGACATGAAATTCATCAGCCTTAACACTCTTGAAAAAAGTCTTTTAAGACCTGAATTTTCAAGATGCTAGATTCTTACGGAACTTCCAAATAAGGCTTATACAGGAAACATACAGTTATCTTTATAATATAGAAACATATTGAAGGTTGGTTTTATAGCGTCTAGCCAAAGAGTTTCTGTTGACAGGAGTGGGAATTCTGCACCTTGCACATTTTTCTCCATGTATTGAAATCTTGAAAATGACAATGGATATGGAGAATATCCAACAGTTCTCCTGTCAAATGGTGGCCTAGTGTAGGTGGGTTACAATATACTGAGTAACAACTCCTAGATTTGTTTTGACTACACACCTGTCCTACTCTGTATTTTAAACTTGGTGGTCTCTGAGAGACAACTCTTAAGCAAAACTCCACAAGTTGTAGTGGGTCAGAAGTTAAATTCCTAGTGGCTGGATGTTGTTAAGGAAGAAATGTTCAGTGGAACAGCATAGAAGCCGAAACCTTTATCCAGATACCATTTCCAGGCAGTGCTTTGTCTATCCAAGAGACCCATTTTTTCAGATTTGTTCGCACATACTGATTATCTGGGGAAAGCATGAATCTTTGCAGTGGAGAGGCAGCAAAGAACACTTACTGGTTTCTAACAAGAGCCTCACTTGCTTCCAGAAAGGGATTTTTGGACTAAAGCAACAGGCAAGCGATGTTTCCCAAAAGTTCAAAAACATTTTTATTTTCATATATACCAGTGTTAATGGTGTTAATATTTTACCAGACATAATGAAGTAAGTGTTAACATTCTGAGCATAATGACAGACGAGAAAAGTCAGTGGTCCATCATGATAAGAAGGTGGGGGGTTTTCCCTATTATTTGAAAGTTTGTGATTTTTTAGAGGGATTGTGTAGTACCTCAAATAGAAGGGAGCCTTTTCTTGTGTTTCAGTATCCCTTGAAATTGTGCTACTGTAAAATGCTTCATATTCTATTAATATGCTCAAAGTCTCCTTCAACTCTGTTGCAGTTTCACAGGTCTAAATGAGGTTTAATACACTGCAGTGCACTGTGGAGGCCAGGAGCAGAGACCGGGCATTTCTTGACGTTTCACTTTTTGGAAAGGGTTACAATTACCAGGTAGAATGATCACAAACAAATAAAAATAGTCTTTCAGGCAGGTAACTAACAAGCTTGGAAGACAAATTAGCAGTGTTCGGGTCATTAGAAAACATTTATCATCTCAAAGGATTTGTGGAACTATAATTAATAACCAACAATAGGGTTTAACCAAGAAGGATGACATTTTAAGATATCTTCAAGTGAATTATTGATCACCCCTTTACAGTAACTGACACAGCTCTGAAAGCCTCAGGCTATGAAGTTACTTCAAGTTACTAATAATAGCAAAGAACGTGAGCAGCTCTTGAGCTGACATAAGCCATAGACCCAGAGTTTTCCTCCAGCTCCAGGACATGCCTGTGGCTGAGCACTCGTATCGGAAAGGAGAGGTTCTGCTCGCAGGCAGGAGCACCAGCAAGTCTGTCAGGACCAGGCAAAACCTGTCAGGACAAGAGGGGGGACAAGCTGTGGTGCCTTGAAAGCTGCGGTGTTTCCTTTCACTCTGGACCCAGTTCTGTGGATCTCTTTGGGTGTACTGAAACCTGCTCCAGTCACACTGAATTAAAGGATCTGAGGTTGTCTACACTGAGCTCACAGTCAATTTTGTTATTGCTGTTCTCTGAAACTTGTGGCTTTCGCTGTAAAATGTATTTGAAAGTCACAGACTTAGAGGCAGTGTATGGAAAAAAATTCATATAAAAAGATGTGAAAATAGTATGCTTTTTGAAAAAAAAAAAGGCACAAACTTCTGGACTTTTAAGTTTCTTAGCTATCTCAGACAGTTATGCATATATGCAGCTACTGTTTATTTTTGTGAGTTAATCTGCACTCAGTCGTGGGGAGAATTTGGGCTGTGATGTATAGGATCCTTCCAAATTTTGAGTTTTGGAATATGTTATTTTATAGAAATCTCTGCTAAGGTTGTAGTTTAACTAGTGTCACAGAAACATATTCATATCTTGACAGCCCTTCTATGTAATAGTCACCCTTACGTATTCAGGTGCTAAATAATTCACATACACCCACCTTTTGCCCTAGTCCATCAGATCCCCTGAAGCTTCTGGGTTCCTATCAATCAAATGTATCTAATTTCTGTCTAGGCTTCAGGGCTCCCTCCTTCAGTCTGTGTCGCGTTGTTTCCAAGTTTGTCCCTCCCTGTCCTCTAGCCCTGTCAGTGTATGAGATCAAGGAGGAAGTTTGTCATTTATCAGTCTTGTTCTGTAGCTCAAGCCTTGTCCCTGTGATTGCTCAGTTCAGATGTGCTCTGCTATTTGTAAGATCTCCAGAGGTGGCAGTGTGACAGATAAGCATGCAGTGACATTGTGAAAATGCAGGGTGGATTTTGCAGAACTTGTACACTACTCATCTGTAGGGTAACATGACTTTAAAAATAAATAAATAAATAAATAAATAAATAAGGGATATGATCTGCTGAGAGTCAAGATGGATGCAATTGACTATTGCTCTGTCTAGAAGTAGAAAAATCAGATCATGATATAGCAAGCAACTACGGACTGGTTGGTGTTATTTCCTTCTTGGAATGCATGCTTCTGATTATGGTAGTACTACAAAATACTCTCAAGGCTTGAGATGTTATACCAGTCCTGTAGCATGTATTGAAGCAGCATGATAGCTGTCAGAGGTCAGGTGCTCCAAGCCTCAGAGTATGGTATGGGCAGAAGACACGAGTTGTGAGCAAAACCAGCAGTTATTGGGTCAGAGCCATATGTGGCACAGTTAGTGCTGCACTCAGGAAATTGGCACTCATAAGCTATTTTTGTATGTCTTGTAATTATTTTTGTAGGAGCAGCTCAGTGAGGTTCAGAGACAGATTCTGAAATCAGATGAGGAAAGACCATCTACTCTCAAACGCATCCCCTAACCCCCAAATACTTACCCTGTCTTCTCCTCATTTAGGACTTTCATGTCAGTACACTGAGATAAGGAACACAGGTGTTTGTATAAGATCACATGCCCAGACAAAGTGGAGCTTTAGTGCTTAGGTCTCAGACACATACATTGAAGGCTTAATGCATGAGAATGGTTTTTCTAACTTCACCCCCTTCCATTTCATTCATCTAATTCATCTTTCACTTATTGCCACTATGTGATAAAAGAGATAGTAGCACTCCAGATGGGAATTCTTTACAGAACATCTGTAATGCATCTAGCTCAGCAAGATCCTGCTTCTCAAATGGTGCTATTGCTAAATCTCTATATAGCAATCTAAAGCAGAATTAGTGTGAATTAATTCGCATGTCAATTAACATATTTAAATTGAATCCAACCATAGCAGAGACACAAGTTGCTCAGCAATGCTAGCTTTAGGCCGCTACTGTACTTCAATTAACTAGAAAAAATTGCCAGCATGATCACCTTATTCTGAACAACCTTTCAGTATTTAAATTCACTTACATTCAAAATATGAGGAGAGGGCTTTTTTAGCCAAGCAATTAGGACTATGTTTTTTTCTTTAGAAAATACAAATTTGTTTCAAATTCTGTTGAAGGGCGGGGGGGAATCATGAATCATATTTCATCACTATTGGATTATCCTGTTCTCATTTTTTTTTGAAATTTTGTTTATTGTATGGAAGTTAAAATAGTAAAAGATGAACAGAAGATTTTTTTTTTCCTTACTGAAATGTTTTGCTTAAAGTTAAACTATTTTATCTTCACTTCACAAAGAACTTGAAAGTTTCATTAGTGTAGTCCAGCCTAAAATGGAGTCACCTTTTAGATTCTTCTGTATCCTTGGCTAGATATAATTTCTGTCCTCTGCTTCACCTTTGAGCAAACAACTATTTTAGATAGGTACACATGTAAATAAATAGGCTGTAGCCTGGTTGCCTAAGCTGTGTCCATGCCAGCTATCATTTGCATTTCTAGAGATACTATGAAAAATAATGTCTGGCAGTTGTCCCAGTGACTATGGAAACAGAAGCTCATCACCACTAGATGCTTATGTGCTGTGCTGCTCTCCTGCTTCCGTTTTCTTATTTAATTCTCCTCTCTCATCCCCTCCACCCCTCCCAGGGCTATACCTGTTCATAAGTATCATTCTCTTTGTAATCCTTGACCAAAGAATTTAGGGTCATGCTTGTCACAAGCTCCCTCAGTAGCTTTTCCCTATGAGTTATAGGGATATTGGCTCAACCAGGAGTCAGAAGAAGGGCAGATTTTTCAGGACGTGACGATGCTTACAAGCTGGCAGTACATGCCTAGCATGGGCTGAGCTACCTCCATGGGGTAGGAGGAATTAAGGCATCAAAGGCAACAAAACCATGGGGCTGAAGAAAGGACTGTATCTGAATGGGAACAGGTTTGGTCAGCAGAATGTGTCCAATAAAGCAAAATCACAGAATCACTTAGGCTGGAAAGAACCTCAGGGGATCATTTAGGCCAGTCCCTCTGCTTAAGCAGGGTCAGCTGGAGCAGGTTGCCGTGTCTGGTCAAGTTTTGAATATCTCAGCAGATATTCGAACCTACTCCACAACCTTTCAGGGCAACCTCTTTCTGTGTTTGACTACCTCCACAATACTTTTTTTTTTTTTCTTGTGTTAAGGTGGGATTTCATGTGTTTTAATTTCTACCCTTTGCCTCTTGTCCTGTCAGTGAGTACTACTGAAAAGAGTCTGACTCCCTTGTCTTCATTATTTCCTATCAGATATTTGTACACTTTGATAAGATTCCCCCTGAGCTTTCCCTTCTCCAGACTGAACAGTCCCAGCTCAGCCTCTCTTCATACAAAAAATGCTGTAGTGCCTTGATCATCTCTGTGACTCTTCACTGAGAGAAGTCCCTTCAGAGGTGTTGCAAAGGACGGTACAGATGTGCTCCATTCTGTTCTCTCAGAAAGGGAAGCAGCAGAGAGGTGGTGGATGCAAACTGATTTCCACTTCATGACTAGCATATATTGCCATTGCAAAAGGGTGCCTTCTGCTATCTGTAACAAGAAAGCAGAGTCAGGGTTTACTGAGGCCTGGCTATAATCTTAATCTATATGTAGCTAGAAGGAACTATTGTGATAATCCCGTTTGGCCTCCTATATAGTACAACCCAATGTAACATGAGAGAGATTCACCAATAAAATTTCAGAGCAAAACATCCTGAACACTCTGAAAGGAGAGGTCCTAAAAGAACATGCTGACTTTGGAGAAATCCAAGCAAATCTCTCAAACATACGTTCTTCCTGTCAGAATACTGTATCTCATATATGATTCTCTTCCACAGCATGAGGATGACCAAAGACGGTTCAGTGTGAATCACCTGTTAGAAGACACTTGTGCCTGGAGGCTGACTTGGTAAGAACACTAGTATTTAACAGTATTTGTGTTTGTAATTGTTCATATTTGTAGTGAGCCTCCTGTCCCCAAAGGACAATTCTGAGACCTACTGGGGACAGGGAGGATACCAAAGAGAAAGCAAATTTGTTCAGTGTTTTAGACTCACATTTTCGGACCTTGTTGATTGCTTAGCAAAAATCAATAATCATTTATGGATTTGTGTAATTTTTCCCCATTCTCTCCCTTTCATGTCACTGAAGGCTTGATAAGAGCTTTCATGTTCCCCAAAGATTCCCAGGATTAGAGTCATAATTTTCATGTGTGCGTTACTCTTAGCAAATTTTTGAGAGTAAATACTGTAAAAATAATAGATTTGCTCTCCATTACGCCTGTGTTTTCACAGTTGAGTGATGTTTTATTTTCTTTTATTTTTTTAATGGAGGCTAGCTATGACGAGATTTTAACTTGGCACTCAGAGCGCATCTGACTCTAAAGCTAACTTACCATGGACAAGCACTAAATGAGATAGATTCCTCATTCAACTTTCATTATGTTCCGTTTCATGCACTTAGATAAAGAAGCTGTTAACACTTTTTGTAATGTTTTTAGTCAATGTGTTATAAAGTACTTTGCCAAGAATGGTAAATGCCACACCTGTCATTTAGCAGATGGAGGAAAACAGAGAGGTAGTGACTTGTTCAAGGTGAATATCTGGTGCTTACTGAGGACCCATCTGGTTTCCTAGGAGCATGGCCCAAATTTCCATTCTGGTCCTTGCTATAAAGAGATCAAACCAATCATACAGTCAATACGCACACTACTTATTGACTGTTTTATTTCTTCTGATGTAAAGTGTGTGGCCTTTTCCACTGCAAAGAGTCTTCAGAGGGGATATGTGATAGAAGATGCTGAGCTGCAAATCAACTATGGTCCACAAAATTTCGTCTGATACTGTAGGGCAATGAATAACTGATAGCATAGGCAATAAATACTTTCTTTCTTCAACTACAAGTTCCGTAAATATTGAAAAAGTAAAAGCTTGAATGGTGTTTGATCACTGTTTCCTGCTTGTTCCATGGAATGTTGACAGATAGGAGAAAACATTTTCCAGTAAATGACCCAGAAGTATCTGTGGTTAGACTCTGTGCTCTCAATTGCATTTCTAACTTATAGGAGGGAAAAATATAGGAGGGGTAATAGCTAAGTGACAAAAGTTTGCTGTCCATAATGTGCACAGGAGCTGCCTGT
Organism: Burhinus oedicnemus; assembly: GCA_008921705.1. Taxonomy (NCBI): domain Eukaryota; kingdom Metazoa; phylum Chordata; class Aves; order Charadriiformes; family Burhinidae; genus Burhinus; species Burhinus oedicnemus. Next base: position 572,777 of record VFFE01009170.1, on the reverse strand, counting down.
GATGATTTGCAGAAGGATTTTACAATACTGAGTTGAGTGTGTGATGAAGTGACAGATGAAATTTCGAGAAGATAAATGTAGATGGGAGGAAATGGTCTTAAATTCAGATGTGAAATCATAGGATCTGAGTTGACTTTTACCACCAGGAGTGAGTTCTTGGGGTTATAATAAATAGTTCTGGATGTCAGCTTGGTGCACAGCAGTTGCAAAAAGACAGAACAAATGTTGGGAATTATTATGAAAAAAATGAAAAACCAGAAAACAATATTATGCCACAGTATCAGTGTAGGGTGTTCATTTATCTTGAATATGGCCAAGAGTTCTGCTTCTCCCATTTCAAATATGATGTAATAGAACTTGGAAAAGTGCAGAGAAGGGCAGCAAGGATGCTCAGAGGACTGAAATGCCTTCCATATGAGAAATAAATAAGTAACAATATTCTTCATCCTGATGAAGAGATAACAGAAGATGGGTATTTCATAGATGATAAGTCTATGAAATTGAGGAGCACAGAGAATGTCTGCAGAAAAGGATCATTTACTGTATCTTCCAGTACAGGATAAAGGGAGCATGAAGTGAAAGTAGCAGATTCAAAACTGACAAGAGTAGGTATTTCTTTGTATAAGACCTAATTAAGTAATGTCTGGACACAAGCTGGCTTAGCCAGGACTGTGTCCAGGTGGTTTCTGAATATCTTCAAGGAGGGAAACTCCACAACCTCTCTGGGCAGCTTGTGCCAGTGCTCAGTCACCCTTGGTACCTCCTGTGTTTCAGTTTGTGCCCATTGCCTCTTGTCCTGTCGCTTGGCAGCACTGAAGAGAGCCTGGCTCCATTGTCTTTGCACCCTCCCTTCAGGTGTTTACATACATCAAGAAGATCCCCCCTGAGCTTTCTCTTCTCTAGGCTCTATAGTCCCAGCTTTCAGTCTTTCCCTACAGGAGAGATGTTCCAGTCCCTTCATCATCTTCCTGGCCCTTCATTGGACTCCCTCCAGTACATCCATGTCTCTCTTGTACTGAGGAGCCCAGAACTGGACATAGTTACTCCAGGTGTGGCCTCACCAGTACTGAATAAGAGGAGAAGGATCACCTCCCTGAACCTATGGGTAATATTCCTCCTAATGCAGCTCAGGATACCTTTAGACTCCTTTAGCCTTTTCTGCTGCAAGGGCACATTGTTGGTTTATGTTAAGCTTCCTGTCCACGAGAATTGCCAGGTCCTTTTCTGCAAAGCGACTTTCCAAACAATCAGCCGCCAGCATATACTGGTGCACGGGTTTATTCCTCCCCAGGTGCAGGACTTTGCACTTCCTTTTGCTGAACTTCATGAGGTTCCTCTCAGCCAGTTTCTCCAGTTGATGTCCCTCTGGATGGCAGTACGATCCTTTGGTGTATCAGCCGCTTTTCTCAGTTTTGTGTCATCAGCAAACTTGCTGAGGATACGCTCTGTCCAATCATCCAGATCATTAAGGAAGATGTTAAACAGTACTAGACCCAGAACTGACCCCTGGGGTACAAGGCTAGTTACCAGCTTCCAACTAGACTTTGTGCCACTGATCACCATCCTATGGGCTCAGCCATTCAGCCAGTTTTCAATCCACCTCACTGTCTGCTCATTCAGGCCGTGGTTTATTAGCTTCTCTGTGAGGTTGCTATAGGTGACAGTGTCAAAAACCTATGATTTCATCGTGGAAGGTTATCAAGTTAGTCAAGCACAACTTTCCCTTGGTGAATCCATTCTGACTACTCTCTATCACCTTCTTGTAGTTCATGTACCTGGAAATGGTTCTCAGGATTAGTTGTTCCATCAAACTTCCTACAGTTCAAGGTGGGACTGATCAACCTATAGTTCTCTGGGTCTTCCTTCTTACCCTTCTTGAAGATGGGAGTGACATTTGCTTTTCTCCGATTTTCAGGCACCTCTTCCAATCATCATATTCGTTCAAAGATTATCAAGAATGGCCTCTCAATGACATTAGCCAGCTCCCTCAACGTTTGTGGGTGCATCCTGTCAGGGCCCATGGACTTACGTATGTCCAGTTTAAGTATTCTCTAACCTTATCCACTTCCTACTTCATTACAAGGAGTGCTCACTGGAGGCCATGTCCATGAGACAGCACCACACTAGACTCCTTGCACATAAGCAGTCTTTCAGCATTGTGCTTAAGGTTTGCTCCAGGATGTGCATTACATACCTCCAGTGTTATGGTATGGAAATACAGCAATGGTGGACTGCTTCACATTACGTTGGGCATTTTGAACTGAACCCCCCCTTTTTAATGAATAAAAAACCCCACATGTCTTAATAGCACTGTAGAGTCTGAGGGGACCTGGAGTAGGCTTCCACTCTGTGCTACGCAGGGTGCATGGCTGGTTCTGTTTAACTGTGGCTACTCCAAGTATTGCGAACGCAAGCCTTCATGCGCTCCTCAGCTTAGGGATCAAAAAATCACTCCCTGGAGCACACTTCTTTAGCAGCGTTCACATATTCTTTTTCTCCATTTGAGGCAACTAGTTTGAACTGAAAGCACTGGCACAATTTTGTTAAGAAGGCACTTAGATTTGAAGCCCCACCAAAATTATAAAGTGAATCATGCAGTGAAGAAAAGCCCTTATTCTTGTAAGCAGCGCCACTCTAGTATTTTTTTGTGAGTATGCCAGTCAATAATATCTTATCTAGTCATAACAGCTGTTTCTAACATAACATGCAACAACATCTTTGTGCTTATTCTGCACTGGGATGTATGTTTGCAATGTTATAATTCCTCAGTTCTGTATCTAGCTAGGGTCGTAACAGAGATGGAGTAGCTGGATGCAGTGGAATGGAGATGCAGTAGAATGAGCTCAATGCAGGCTGTGCAAATCTGCCTGGCACCTAGGAAGGGCCAGCAGATTACTTTCCCATATTGCTGTGCCTTCACAGGTGTGAGTATTTAGATTAGATAAATAAAATAATGCTTAGGGTTGTCTGCATGCACTGTAGTTACATTTCTGATTGTAGCACACAAACATTTGTATTTTAGAGAACGTATTGATTAAGAGGCTCAGTCTGCTTAGATCTGGCAGAGAAGGAAAAAGAACTGTTTGAACTGGCTTGAGATGAAGTAAAAAGAATGAACTGGAACCTTACCTCTGTAATAATCAGATTTGCTCAGATTTGCTTTCACAGGCAAATGTGAAAAAATAAAACCGGCAGCCCCTGCATCGCTTCACGCACTGATTTTCATAGCTTGAAAACCAAACACAATGTAAATCAATGAGTGCTTCAGAAGCAGTGCAGTCCATTGGCCCATAATCTCCAACACTGAGGTGCCAGTAACTATAAACACGATGGCTAGTCTGATCCATGCAGTTAGGCACAGCTTAGTTAGGCAACATGGTGATAAACAGCATTTTAGAGAGGAAATTGCTCCACACTGCTTCACAGTAGGTGCTGCTGCCAGGAAACTGAAAAATGAATGCTGTAAGTATATGCTATATACTTGTCTTCCTCCCATATAGACCAGCTGGGATCCAAGACTGACTCTCTGTCATTGTTTGTACTTTTCTTTTTTCTTTTCTTTTCAAAATTATTGCACCATATTGCCTTGCTAAAAGCCCCAAAAATTTCCTCGTTTCCTCAAAGAAACACTGAATGTTCATGGGTTGGTTAGCATTGCCATATTTATACACAGTTATCAAAGATGTGCAAGTATGAAGTATGTTTGTGTGATAACATATAGGTATTATTAGTTATCTGGCAACCAAAGATTGAGGAAAGCATTAGTAGAGGTATTTTGATCATTGTTACGAGTTGCTGGATTTGTTTCCTATTAATTATGTAAAATTATGGCTACTTTATACAGAAAATTCTCTAGGGTAGAATAAACTGATGGAAAATATGCTAATTTTTTGAACTATTATTATAACTTATGAAATTATTCTGCAACCTGCATTTTGGCCAAGCATTCTAATAAACATTCTTACCTGTATGCATCAAGGCAACAAGGCAAGCTCTTATGTCCAGAACTACTTTTGAGCTGGGTAATGCTATGAAAAAGATGTTATGCCTGGAGACTTGGTCAAAGGAGAGCAACAACTTGTATCAGCTATGACTTAACAGGATTACAGGAGGAATTGCCAGACAGCTACTCAACACACAAACTGCCTTGCTAGATAAGGCTAGTGCAGATTGGAAATAAAAAGCTGTAAAGGCAAAACCATCTGCAGGAGGAGGTGAATAGTAGGCATCTACGGGGAAATGCACTCTGGTATTAGCACAGGGAAGGCTACCTAACATTTCTCTATTCTGTATGATGATTTCAGTGCAATGACTCTCTTTCCCTCTCTTGCCATACAATATATATAAAGAACTTCTAACCACTTACCATGAAACCTGTCCTTTGGACCATAGTTGCAACTCTAATCCCTGATTGCTTAGTTAACCCAACTAAGATAAATGAGGACACACACAATTTCTCTGTAAATAATAGCCCATTTGCTCAGAAGCAATCAAAATACTTTTGTGACTTTCAGCTACCAGATTGCAACGGAGGGGAAATTCCATCTAAGTGTTCTGAAGAGGGAGAACCCTAATATAAAGGGTCAGTGGGAAATATAAGAGGAAAAAAAAAAAAAAGTCAAGGATAAGGTGACAGAGTAAAACAAGTAAACACTGAAGTAAGAATATAAATTGAAATTTCCACTTTTTCATAAAAGCACATGCAAACCCTAACCACCACTGAGGGCCATCAAGGCAATAGTGTGTCTGTTTTCTCAATCAGTAGGCTAGGCAGGGTGTGGAAGTGGAAATTTTCCAGAAGATGTGACCTAACAGAAGAGGCTGTCAAAGGAAAAGGAAGGTGTATTCCTGCATGTAACAACCTTAGCCATGGTCTCATAGGCACCTTTTTTGTTTTGTTTCAGCTGAAAAATAAATGACAGCTAGAATTTCACTGTGCTTGAAACAGAGAAAATTACACAAACACTTCTTAAAAGCAAAACTCTGATTCCGGTTCTGTTGGGGATAGCGCTTGGAGCCTGTGGTTCTGAGACGGTGAGGTTTACAGCTGAAGCGTCAGTCCCAGAATTCAGTGTAGAGAGTTGTATACTCCTATTCGTAATCCTAATTAATTTAGTGAAGCTCTGCTAAGACACAGAAATGTGACTGTACGAACTTTGTGGTAACTTCTGTAGCATGACAAAGGCACAGGACTGCAGAGGGGTGTATGTCTTTCTACAGAAGTAAAACAAATTCACAGCTTAGGTAATACTATGGAAAAGGTAGTTGCTGAAACAGTTTGAGCATGTAAACTTGAGAACTGTAAGCAAATAAAGTTTAATGAATTATGTAGCAATGGTGTCCCTTTTTATAATATACAGTTTTACACTTGTGACTTAGTATGGACTTTTGACATGTAGAGCTTTTGCAGATGTTTGGCCTGATTCTCTGCAGCTTTAGTCTGTGAAGTGATTGAGAAAGAAAGTGTTGCAGCATGTATTTCAGTCTATCCTTCTTCAAGGCAGTATTTAAGCACTTGCTTAACCTTAAAGAGTAAAATAAATGGGATTTGGAGTTCAATAGGCACTGAAATAGCAAATCACTTACTGAAGTTCTTTCACTTGGGAAATGTGTATCTTCCAGGTATAAGTAGAAGATTTTTACATCTATGCTTTGTGGGAAATGATTACCAAAAAACCATGGAGATCTAGGCTCAATTACATGATGTCTACATAAGCACTTGTCTTTATTTTATACCAACATAAAATCACTGTCAATTAAATTTTTCCCAATTTATAGAACGTGGAAAAAAAACCCCACCCAAACCTGTTCTTTTTATCCAGTTGTTATTAACTTGATGTTGTTTTCTTTTTTCTGATTTCCAGGCAGAACCTTGTTTCAGTTATTATGAAATATAGAGGTCAAGTGGAATATCTGTTGCAGAATGAGGTATTTGTTCTCAGTTTGTTATACCAGAAAAGCATTAACGTCTATGTGAAAGGTATCTAATTACTAATCTGTCTCAAATGCAATTAAGGAAGACTTTTAATTAAGACTGTTTAACCTCACTTTGAAAGAATAAAAATTCTCGTAAGAAAACTTGGCTTGAGATTAGGAAGAAAGTGCTACAAATTTAAAATATCACAGGTGACTATTTCTAAGTGTCAAGGAACCTGTAAATAAAACCAAGATCATTTGGTTTGGCAGTATAATTAGTAGAGGTATAATACACTATATGTATCTGCAAAATTTGTCCCTGATTTTGCAAACCCACAAGCCAAATGTTTACATATTTAGGATATATATTCAAGCATGTGATAGCTTGCAGGATTAGGTTTAGACAGCAAAACTCATAAGAGCTTTATTTTTAAGTATTGTGGGCTGCCAAGTGAATGTTACATGCTTGAAGGAAAAATCTCTTAGGAAATCTTCACTACTAACTAATGTTTTAAAGATAAATGTCTAAAGGACAAATGTGTATTTGAGTGATAGCTAGGAAGAAACCAAATGGCTATTTGATTTGAGTTTCAGGTGTCATGCTAACTGACTTTCTAGGGTTTGGAACTGGAAAGAAAATGAAGGACATTAGTAAAATCAAGGAATACTGATATAATGTGGAGATACTCCAGTGCATCCCTTCCAGAATTATAACTCATTATGCTGAAGTATGGATTTCTTTGAAATATACGTTAAAACATAAAATTCTTATTTTATTTCAGAAATCTGTCACCTGTATTCAAGTCCAGATTTTAATCTTTCTGGATGTCCTTGATCCATGGGTATTTCTATTTTGAATAGTCAGAAAACATACACATACATAGAAGTTTGTATGCTTATACAAATATATATAAATGCACATATACATACAGACATGTACACAAATACATAAATATATATCAATACACATGTAAATAAATATATGTAGATAAAAATATTCTACATTTTTGACACTTTTCTTTTGCAAAATACATAGCAATTTAAAAGCTGTTGAACTGTGCCTAGCTACAAAATAAAGCTCTGGTATTGATACTGTGTAGGTATTCACTGAACTTTCCATTGTAAGCAACTTCTCAAAGGGAACTATTTAGCGTATAAAATGTGATGCAGTCATAACCATTTGGAAAATTGAGGTCCCCAAACTGAAATGTGCTCATACATTTCTTTACTGAAGTAGACCCATCAGTGTAGTTACTCACATTCACTTGAAATTTTAGGGCCTAAAGTAAGAAGATTCCAAATTCAAAGACAGCCATAATCTCAACATTAATGAGGCGTTACAATCCACCCTCTGCAACTGACGTTCTGTAGATATTCCTCAGACCTATAATGAAGCCCTCTTAAATTTGTTTTTGCTGAAGTTTTTCACCTTGAGTAAGCAATTACTTGAGATCATTAACTTTTTATAAAGGGAAGACAGGACATTTTTCAAATATTCATGCTATGCAACAAATACGCATGTGTTACTCTAGAGCTGAATTTCTCAATAGTTTATTTTTTTTAACAAGGTCTTGTGTACACAGGGACACTCAAAGTTCATATGAATTGCTTAGAAGAGCAGGATTGCAAGTTAATGACATAGGTCAGATCACCATGCGGATTTTTTCATTCAGAAGCATCAGAGCATATGGAGCTTTTTCAAACCTATAATAATTAAAACTGGTGTTACTGCTTTGATTTAATAACTGGTTTGAAAAATTATGGAGCTGTAATGTAGTAAGTTATAGTCATAAATATACAGTAAAGAAAGCAAAAAATGAGAACCATTTATTTGTTCTTTGAGTCCTTGTTTAATTATTTTCTCTAACATCTGATTAGATTCCTTTAAGAGGGTTTAAAATTGGGTTCTTTATAACTGCTCCCTATCCCAAGGTTACATGTGAATAATTCTGTTGATTTTCAAAGCCAGTACTTAGATCACTGAGAGGGTTGTTACCCTTCTTCTGATTCACCACAAGCCACCCTCAGCGCACTCTGACTTTTAAGCCACTGGGAGTTACTCACATACACTAAATTAAGTACACACATACCTGCTTAGGTTCTGTACCTAGCTGGAACTTTCTTAAGCACTCAGTTTTAATCAGACAGATCTTGAGATTCTCAGTTTAAAAAAATCAGTAATTTTTTTTGCACATTTATCTACTTACTTTCAAATTTACTTGTTCAAGGTTATCTGTTAAAAAGCCTTGGAGATACCAATGCATCTGACTTTTGTGACAAGCCCACTATCATCATTATTAGTAATGATCAATGAATGCAAAATTCATTTTATGATGGATAATGCCTCTATAAAATGAAAAAAAAACAAAAGAAAGGAAAAGAAAAGAGAAAAGAAAAGAGAAAAGAAAAGAAAAGAAAAGAAAAGAAAAGAAAAGAAAAGAAAAGAAAAGAAAAGAAAAGAAAAGAAAAGAAAAGAAAAGAAAAGAAAAGAAAAAAAAAGAAAAGAAAAGAAAAGAGAAAAGAAAAGAAAAGAAAAGTTTAGGATATTTGGCACAAAGTGGAGGTGGGATTGGTGCTGTTGTGGTTGAAATGTAAAGAGTGTTCCTGGAGTGTGTGTGCAGTCAGGCAACTTGCCATTTTGGTTGCCCTGATAATCACTTGACATGCACTTCATCTTTAAATCTATTCAGAATGTACTATTAATGTAGAGAGAAAACTGTGAATTTTTAATACAGAGTGTAGAAGTTCTAGAATGAAGTAGCATTTTTTTATCATATAAATAATTTAAGCACCAAAATATCCTTCAAAGGTTCTGCTAGTATTTAAATATGTAGAGGAAAAAAACACATATACAAGAGGTTCACTATAATTCTTTTGGACTTTCACAAAATGTAAAATTTCTGCAAGGAATGAATCTCTGTCTTCCCTTCTTTGGGACAAAAATCAATGTCATATGTCTACATACGGAAAAGGAAAACTCTTTACATGATAATATCCAAAAAGAGAAATATTGTGCAAGAAGTGATCCTTCATAGTATACAGTATTACACAATTTTTTTTATATGCTTACTTTCCTTGAGCTGCAATTTGCTCCTTAGAAGTGGCTACCATATAAACAAAGTCTATGGTATAGCAGCTTCTCGAAAATATTAAGTATTTTGTTAATTTATCTCTAAATGGAATAGTATATTATACAGAAATGGATATGTTCCTCAAGATACCCAACTCTCTTTGCGGAACAGCATATATATGTACATACAAAAATATATAAACTGTTGGGTTTGATTGTTGTTTGGGTTTTTTTCTGTCTTTCTGTCTAGCAGTATAGCTGCTTCTCTACTCAAGGATTACTCTTGTGTACATCTATTGCTCGTGTACTGCTCAGAAATTGCCCTGGATGAATGTGTCTTTATAGGCATAATATCCCTTGTTCTAATAATCCATATCCACTTGTGAAGAAGAAAAATACTAAATTAGAATGTTTTTAAATTAAATGCTAAATTATAATTATATTAAATTTTTAATTACAAACTATATTTAGTGACTAAATATATATATATGTATGTGTATGTGTGTGTATATATATTTACATATATGCATTTCTTCAACAACTGCACGGTAAACTGGTATGTATAATTCTTTGGTTTTGTCAATGTTATACATGGTAACAAAGCCATGGCATTTTTACAGTTTTCTACTTCTACTGACAACGTATGTGTGCATAGAGAGTAAATCCTGCAAGAGTTCAATTTAAAAATCTCAGTGGTAGGAAAGAAATATGAAAGAAAGGAAATGCACTCCTTGTAAATGGGCAGAAGGGTGAATCAACTTCAGACCAAGGGAAGGTCTAAAGTTCTCAAGAGATCACAGTCAGCATAGCCTTTTTCTCTCCAGAACTTCCAGTATGAAAAGGTGTTGCTGTCTTTAATTACTAAAAAACCCCCAACAACTTATATTTAAAAGAATTCTGACCACCAAATATTTGAGGATATTTTATGTAATTAATTCCTGCTTTAGTTCTGCTCAAGGCAAGTAATGTGGAATTAGTAACCTCAATATATTTTTATATTTAATTGTATTAATGGCAGGTGGTAACCTTCTCAGTACTGTCTGGATATAGACCTTAAGCTTAAAAATAGAAAGTTCATCTTGGTACAATTTTTCTTTTTCAGGCATGAAATGGATGAGTTAAAGAAACGGTTTTATCAGTACATAGACATGCTGTAGCACACTAAAAGGAACATTTATCAGTACAGAAACATGGAGAATATTTATAGGAGAGCTTCCACTTGTTCAGAGAATGTATTTTAAGGTTTAATGAATTGATATAACTATGCAGGAATCCCATGAATTTTTATTTATTTTTTTATTTTCCTGAACATAGAGTTCTTGATATTTTCCTTCCTTTGGGATCCAAATTTATTTTTCTCTTGAGTTTCCCAAAGTATTTCTGAGATTATTGCTCTAGAGATTTTTTTCACATGGCAATATTTAAAGATCTAAATTTATTATCAATAAGATTTAATAATCTGAACTATATATATATTTTGCAGACAAGCTAGTTGCAGAAGTACTCAGTCCACAGGTGTCAGATTATGCAGCCTCCCACACAGTCACTATTTTTAGGAGGAACGTGGCTGTCTGCCAGCTCTCACAGAGATGGGTAGGAGACAATAGTGGGGATAAATTCACAGTATCATAAAAACCTCAAAAAGTTTTTGAATCATTTGGGTTCAGGTTTCCTCATAAGTTTCTTTACAGTGCTTCTGTGCTCATGAAGTTCAGACAAACCGATGTTTTGCCTCAAAATCAGTCTTAGATATCAAATTCATCGCAGTTTCAACAAGGCACATTTTGTGGAAGATAATTGGACAATAAAAATTATGCTGTCCTTAGGAAACTGTTGGTCGCTAGCAATTTCAATGTAGCCAGACTAATGCACAGTGTGTTTGAATTTTGCATGAGCAGATATGATTTTCTACATACTCACTGGCATGAATTTTATGGTAAGGCATTTCTGATAAATGGTATATGTCTACTATTTCCTTTTTTTTTTTCTTTCCTATCAACAGCATAAAGTTGATAATGTGATTGAAGTAGCTAAAGCAATCTGCAGTGTCCTCTGTTTTGTGGAAACCAGAGATATTACTGATGCAGTCAAGAAACTCCGTGCAGTGCCGTTGGTGAAAGCACAGGTAAAACATGCAAGTTGATGTCCTATTTTTCTCTTTAAAACCGGAGCTTGAATGGGTATTACTAATTTTCTGATTGATCAAGGCCATTCTACTGTCTTACTACATATTTTCTCTCTGACAAGCATTGGGTAGAGGCACTATAAAAAAAAGAAAAGATTGTTGACAATGTGTGATGGAGGAGCAACAGAGGACGTGTCCTGTGTTTAACTCTAACTGATATGCTCCTCTCGTTGTTCTTTGTTACTCCCACTGAACAATCTCTGCTTTGCCACATCACCTATTTACCAAATGGTGAGATTTCAAAGTATTCAATTTTCATATATTTAGCATAGGTTGTTAACAATAAGAAAATATTTTCTCTGTAAATGTCACTTATATTATGTTTTTTTCAGATAGAAATGTCTCTGCTATTTATGCAGAGAAGGACCAGCATCACATAGTTCTGATTTTAGCTGGAGTACTCACTCTTAAAACAATGAAGTGGGTTTTCCAGGGTTTACTGTATAATTGTGAACTGGGACTTTGGAGGGCAGTATCTGTTCTCAGTTTTGTCATCAGCTGCTTTGGTATGACCTTGGACAAGTCACTGTGGCCTGATTTACAGAAGTTCTGAGCACCCAAAAATTCTTTTGAAGTCAGCATCTTGGAAATGTGGATGCTCAGCAAATTTGAAAATCAAGCCATTAATCACTTGGATTTAGTCTGGCGTAACCTAAAGACATGCTAATTCTTTCCCACCTTAATGAAATTCCCTCTTCACACTTTTTTAAAAAGTTTAATAAGTTACTAAGGAATTTTTTTCTTTCCTTGTATGGTCTCTGTCTTGTCATTCTTTCTCACAGCAAATATTGTTTAGAGAAACATGCCAAACTGAGCAAGATGCTTGTGTTCTCAGACTGTTGCCTGCGTACAAAACTTTTCTTTCTCTTTATTGTCTTTTTTAAGCCGATGGCTTGTTACATGTGTAAGAACACCTAGGACAGGAAAGTAAACAATGAGATAACTAGTTAACTGAGTTAACTAGTGAGTGTTAATTAGAAACATGTCTAGCTACATAAGTGGAATTTATTTAATTATGCCTGATACGCAGTTTGAGGTCCCAAACATAAGACCGGGGAAAGATAGTGTAATTCTTTTTATAACATTTCTTGTGTCATAGGAGTGATATATAGTGAGTTATTGTATACTGTCATCCATATTCACTTACTCTTGACAGCTGTAAACCCTCAAATACTTATCATCTTACAGGGGCACACTGTCTTCCTGAGGGGTGAAAAGACTCACCAAAGGGCAGAAAGTATGTTAGTTGAAGAGGCTCTAGCGATGCTCAGAAAACCTCTTTTCTTAACTGTCTGCATTCTTAGCCTCTGTTTATTCCTCTTAGATGGTGGGGGGCAGGGAACAGCTTGCAACAGGGAAAGCACAGGACCCAAGCAAATAAACTCTAGAACATCAGCATAGCTCTCTGCAGCTCTGGGTTGTAAGTAAATCCCTGCACCATGTTTCTGGAACAGAGGACACTAGGGATCACAGAGCAGACATTGCTGCATGGCCCTGGGCAGAACCAGCTGTGGCCTTCTGGAATTAGTTATACGGGTGCTGTCTCTCTGAAGACTGGCAAGTATTGTTAAGGATCAAGCTGCAAGAAACAACATAGCTCTAGGTTTTTTTGTTGTTGCTCAGAGCTGACCATCTGATTCACTTAAGCACCTTCTCCTGCTTTCCTTCTAGGTCATGACTCACTGTAAATCTTGTTTCTATAGCATCTTAAATCTTTTCACGTCCACTTCAGCATCAGTTATCAGAAGTCACTGTTCTGGGTAAATTCCAGCATAAATGGGTCTGTGACAGCACACATTTTATCTGGCATGTTGTTGATTTAAATGGAAATAAGGGTATCTCCATTTAAGAAAAGTTATTCCTGTATATCGGAGGGCAAATACAGTAGAGAAAGAGATAAAAGAAGTAACAAGGGATTCACATGATCTGCTTTTCAGTTAAACCCCAGGCTGTCCTGAGAGGCAGCAGGCAGATCAGTATCTTACCCTTGAGCAAAGTATTTTGTCAACCCAGGATCTTTCTTAAGAGATAGATAAAAAACTTGGTCCAGTAAAAAGATAGAGAGGACAGTAATAGAACATGTTCTCCTTTAGGAAGGAATTAGAGCAAAAGAAATGTATTGGGGCTAATTTGTTAAAAGATTTCTTTTGGAGTAAAGAGAACTTTAGTGTATTTTCTCTTTGAGTGTTCAGGTCAGCTCTGTGAACCCAACGTGTAAACTGCCTCCTGTGACTGGCTTATGTTTACTGAGTATCCCTGAGTGTGTTTTCAGCCCCATCCTCGCTGAGTTCCAGCAGAGAGACAGAAATAGTAGTCGAAGAGCCAAATCAGTTCCTATTAGTGTGGCATGTCCTGAGCAATCAGAAAACCCCACATGTCGTGCCATGAAGAAAAAGATAAATGGGATAAAAACCACAGAATACGGGACATCTTTTTCAAGTCTAAGGTTTCTGTTGATGTTCACATTTGCTTCTGCTTCTCTTCTGAGTCACTGTCATGCAAATAGTTTTTATTGTAGAGATGAAGTGATTGTTACTAGGCAAATAATTGAATTATGAGCTGATCTATCCTGTTGTAAAAGCAAACAAGCAAACAAAAACCCCAAAACAAACAAAAAACCCCACTCCAAGTGTTCCTAGCTTGCTATTGCTCATTCTCCAGCATGTGTCAGATTTCCAACTCTACTGTATAGACAGTCTCCAATATATACAAGTTCTGCTGAACGAACTTCCATGTACTTCCTTGCACAGAGGGAGTAATACACTTTCCTTTTTCTGTTTTACCTATTTAAATTATAAGCTCTTCAGGGCAAGGAACGCCTCTCCTTATCTATGTGTACAGTCTCCAGCACAGTAGAGTGCTGGTCCTGGCTGTAATCTCCAGAGGCTAAAAATGATGAGTGGTGGTGATGGTGATGATAATGATGGTGTTTGCTCAACTGTAATGAGCAAAATGATACTGTTCCTGAATACCCTCTTCTGAATGTTAAAAAGATTCTGTCCTGATTGAATATTTTATCACTAGTCTTAAAATATTTTTCTGTCTTAATATTCACATAACCAGCTGCTTGTCTCCACATTTCTCTTGGAGTATACTGACTAGATTGTTACTAATTTTTTAAAGTTTTTAAGTTATTGAAGTTTTGTTCCCTTAACGTTCCTTTTCAGGCTTGGTTAGCTGAACTAGTTGTCTGTCCCTTGAAGCCTTCCTGTGAAAGCTGTCTGTGACCTTGAGTGACACTCCTCTCTCCCTTACCCTCCTTGGTGAAGCAGACCTGACTAACAACTAACT
>VFFE01009170.1:503783-558295 GCA_008921705.1 Burhinus oedicnemus | reverse complement strand
GGGGGGGGGAAAGCCAAACTGTTCCTGCACAGCCAAACACAGTTGCTACTGCTGCTTGCTTTTTACTCCTTTGAGAAATAAGTGCTAGGAGAGTCAATTAGACTTCAGCAATCTAGAAAAAGTTCAAGTTTGATTTTATGAAGAACTTCATCTTTCTCAGCAGCAACTGAACTATAAATGTCATAAAAGCAGTAAAATATATTTCTGCATGTTCTATAACTCGAACACTGTTCCATTTTATGAAAATAGAGTTTACACATTTATACGCAACTACCTCATGTACTGAATAAAATAGAAATACAACAAATCAGGTTTTATCTATATTTATCAATATTTATACAAAGACAATGGACCATCTCTCCTGTCTCTGTCAACATATGTAGCCAAAATTAGTACTCAGCAGTTGGATGTTTGATGGAGTACCAACTCCTCCAAACCTTTTTTGAGTTAAACTCATATTGAAGCGTAGGGACATTTTACGTGAATTCTGGGTACTGACAAAATTATTGAATACTGCAATATTAGCATATCTTGTCAGTCTGCTTGAATTGTTTCTATTATGTTCATCAGCACAGTACCCCCAAGACTTTTTGTTAGGTAAGAGGGGCTTTTTTTCACGCAAGCAGGTAACTTGCAGCACAAGTAAAGTGAAATTTTTGAGGCTATCTGTGACATCTCACGTGCTGCAAGATTACACACCGGGTAAAGGAGAAATGCCAGAAAAAAAAGTTAAAAGTGCTTTTTCACCATGGTTTCCTGATGCTTTAGTGTAATGTATGGTGTGGTTTTGTGTGGAATACCTTTTAACGCATCCATTTGGCAAGCTCCATGTGCACATAATGCCTCAGGGAAACTGCTGCTTACTTCTTCCAATGTAAATTACATAGGGTGCCAGTATATGTTTGTGTATACGTATCTGTACATGTGTGCTTGCATACTTTAAAAAAAAAAAAATCTCAATGTGCTTCTATTTAATTCTGGTTTTATGTAGAAAAAGAAAACCAAAGAAACTTAATCCCAGTCTTCTGTGTTTAAACTGTACTTATTAGCTCCTTACTGCCTCCTCACTGCCAGTACTATGCATTCCTGTACCAAGTTAAGAGATTACGAAAGCAACTGGCACCAGTGATAGTTTCTTCTTAACTGATTGTGTCTCTATAAATGTGATTCATTCAGTCTCTAACCAACCTAACGCTGGGATTTTAAAATCCGTTCAGGGGAAACCTTGGGCCTGCTGCACAATTAATGTTTTTCATCTCTTTTTTTGCTTCCTTTTTTACAGCAGCTCACAAAAAGTCCTAGATCAAATCCTGCCAGAACAAGCACTAATCCGCTATATATTAAATGGGCTACACTATGTTGAAATTATAAGTGCTGTTCCAAAAGGTTGTTTACTTTCCAAAATTTGAGAGAATTGAACAAAGGTCTCTGTTCCCATTTGTCTCACTGCGTTATAAAGATTGTGAAAACATATTTCTCAGCCTGGAGGTTGTTTTCCTCCCCTCAAGTAAGCATTTGACGTCTCTTCATATTTACCAGACAAATGCTGGCAGCTCCAAGCTGGGTACCAGAGGGAGAATGTACATCCAGAATTGTACTTCTTATGTCACCTCTGCATCTTGCTGAATACATATGTACTAACACGAGGCATTCTCAACCTGCTGTAAAGGGCTTAATGACTGTAAGGATAGTAAACCTTTCAGAGATTTGAGTTCAAACAGAGCAAGCCACGGGCAATACTGAAACACAGAATTAACTGTCTGGTCAAGATGTGCACCTCAGTCGTTTATTTCTGTCACCTTGGTACATGCGAGTCTGATGTCAGAGCCAGGCGAAGATGGGGCAGACTGAGCAGCCAGCAGGGAAAGTTGGTCGCCCGCACTTGCCCTTGAGCCGAGCCTGGGTCCCACCTGCGGCCCCAGGGCTGCGGGTGCCGCCTGTCCTGCCAGAAGATGTGCCGAGCTACCTGCCCTGACAGCAGTTTTTCATGTGCGGATGGGGAGGCACAGGCAGTGTAGCAATATTTAATTTTGTCCAGTGTCAGAGAAGGCTGGAGCAAGGTCTGATTGATGGCAGTTATTGTACTTGGGGATTTAATAAAGCAGCTTTAAAGAAAAAGAAAAAGAAAAAGTTTAATTAGGCTGGTCTGTTCAGTCTAAATAACTGGCCTGACCTTTCAGTGATCATAAGCACCCAGCAGTACCTGCTGACAGTAGTGGGTTATGAGAGGTGGGAATCCAGATACTGAATTAATGTTAGGCATCAAGAGCTGTGTTTAGACACCAAGGGCGTAAACACCTCCTAAATCCCTGCACCTAGTATTTCCTGTTGGCCACGTCTGGTTAGCCGCCCACTCAAAGGCCTTTGAAGAGTGTAGCTATTTTTGCTGATTTGGCACAGGAATGTAGGTGAAACATAGGCCACTTGAGTGGAGACTTGGTGCTCCTCAGCTTTGAAAGGATGCTGAGGCTCTGGCTGCTCAGCATGGTTGTGAGATTCACATATGAATATATAAGACATGCAAAGGGATGGAGAGGGTATTCTCATCTCTGTTATACCAGTGCAGAGGCTGAAAATGTGTATGCACATCAAATGTTGACAAGTGCTTCTTTGTATCTTGACATGCCTAAATAATGTCAGAAGTGACTTGTCTGAGATGGTAGAGCAAGCAGGTGGACGAGCTGGAAAGCAGGTCCTGGTACTCTGAATCCCAGTCATGTCTTCTGTCATCATAACATTAGGATACATCCTTCCTTTTTCTTACCTTATTTTCCATGAGTACTACTCCTAAAACCGTTATAACTGCTATCTAGTCTTTTCTGAACTAACTGATTACTTTTTCCCTTCTGTTTTGTCTTTATAGAATTCACTTCTAAGTGTGGAAACACCAGACAAAGGTAAAATGTTATTTTTAAAATACGTTAATTCAAGATGTATCATCAGAAAACATGTGTTTTGCTATTTGTTTGTATTAGAGAACTGTTATAGCTGGCATATTGCAGATGTTTACATATTTAGCTGTATTATAAGGTAATTATGACAAGTTAAAATTTAAGTGATCTAAAAATGTAAATAAAACATAGCATTTCCCAAAAATAATCTGAGATTCAAATATGGAGAACAAACAGTAGAATGAAAGAAATGATTACAGTTAGTGATGGTCAGAGCAGTTGTCTTTAATCCCAGCTTTTTCTGTGGAGAAAAGGAAAATAAGGAACTTCATGAAACCCGAAAAAATTATTTTTGTGTATGGCTTTTCTACTTGGCTCAACAACTTTCATTCCTCCCTCCTTAAGCTTTAGTTCTGTGTTGTCTTTTGTTGTGCAAATAGTGTGTTGTCTTAAATCATATACTGTCATAACAAGAGCAGGTTAATTAACAATAATGGACAAAATCATAGACCCTGCCTTAGTTAATTCCTCAGTTAAAATTAGCTTAGACTCATTGGCTAATACCCGGTACTGTTAGCATTACTGCGTAGCACCTCCCAGGCTGAGGGATGTGCAGGAGTCTGTCCTGTGATGGGTGCCTGTGTCGGGTTCCCAGAGGGGCCAGCCTCATCGGGGCGTGGGTCCTGCTCTACCCCTCTGTGGCTGCCCACACCTGGGGGTGTTACACGGATACTTTCAAAGGGCCCTGCAACTGAACGTTGGGGTGGGCTGTGGAACGGTGATCTCTCTCCATTTTGTTTGAGGGAAATAAGTGGCCCCTGAGATGCTTTTTTTTTCTTCTTTCTTTTTTCCTCTGTCTGCTTTTCTCTATTGCAGTGTGCTCAGAGAGGCAAAAAGGTGAACCAGCCACAAAGATTGCAGCAGCCTTTCAAACACAGAGGTGGTGCAAATGCAGGATTCCAAATGCCAGGCTTGTTGTTTCACCATTATTCAACTTCATGAACAGCAAACAAAGAAACGGCAATTATATTTGTAAGCTGCCAGGAAAAGCTAAGCAGCTGGAGGGCAAGGGGAGTGGGGGGGAGAACGTGCAGGTGCAGAAGGGAGGAGAAGGTAAATACAGTTTGTAGGATTCCTCTCCCTTGGATATAGTCATTTATCCCATGATATTTTTTTTAAAAAACTTTAGCAGCAACTAATTCTTGATGATGAAACACATGAATAGTTACTAATCAACATCTAATTCAGAAACATCTTCCTCTCCATGCTGTTCAGAAAACCTGGATATAAAAAAATTCCTCTACTTAAAGATATTTCCAAATTTGGACTTCATAGAATCAGCAGTTTCCTCAAGGAAAATCTGGTTTATTGAATAACAGTAAAGGAATCAGATTTTTTACTCTCTACTTCTCTGTACCTATTTATTTATGCCAGGAAGCCTTCAACTGTGAAGAGTGATGCTTCTCTGTTTGTTCTCGGCGCACCCTAATTTCATAACAATTGCAGAATCCTTTCGGTAGTGTAATATTAGAAACTGCAACTTACTGATTGCAAGTCAGAACTCGCCAGGCCATTAGTCATTCTATGGAGAAGCCTACATTCAAAGTTGTCCAAGGTAACCAAAATTCAGATTGACCTCTTACATGCAGTGATACATATTTCATGTACCTTAAAACGTACTACATGCCTTACATCTGCACCTATTAAATAAATTTCTAAAAGCCAGCAAATTATTTAAAGTTAGGCTAATGAGCGTTAACAGAGAAGTCTAGCTATTGTATCAAAGCTGGTGTTAAAGGCATGTCTGATAAAAACAAAGTGTGAAAACAATGACCAAAACTGATCTGCTGGAACCCAGGCCTGATCCCCAAGAAGTGGACAAAGCCATTCTACACATCTGTTCTTTTGGGGGTCCTGAGCTTTTCTTAGTCCCTGTCTTCTCAGTGCTCACCTTCGTGATAATGCCATGGGCCCCCCCATCTGTTGACCTAGGGACACTGAGCCTGAGAGGAATCCAGATGATATTTTCACCTGCTGAAGCTAGAAGTAAAAACCAACTAGGTGGTGAGATGTTGCATTCCTGCTGAAATCACTTTTGTGTTTCCTTTTCCATCTCATTTGCTTCCTGCCCTCTTTTTGCTTCATTATGCTTAGCTGGCTAGAGTTGCAGGCATGCAAAAATTTGCAAGTGTGTGACACAGAAGTAAGGTAAAATCACCGCCTTAGCTCACTGCTGGTGAATTTTTCCAGATCTCCAGGAAGCTAAAAGCCATGTGCTTTGCTTTCTCTAGCAGCACAATTACAAATGAAGTCAGTATTGACAGCTGAGGAGGAAACAGTCTGCATTTCCCATCTTACTGTTCTTTTCTGTCTCTTATATGTATTCATGTTTATCTTGCAGAAAACAGGATCAAGTTTGAACAGCAAGAGCAGCAGTTACTCCAACTAATAATTTCTTTTTCCTCTCCTTTTCCTTCCCTAAGTGATAGTTTACTACCCTACGTATCATAAAAGAGTTTTGGTTTCCTTCATTATGGCTTCGTTCTACCACAAAAGAGAAAAAGATAAAGGATACTATTAAAATTAAAACCTTACTTAATAATTTGTTTAGAAACTGCTTTAATCTTTCTCTTTAATAAAAGATTATCAGAGGTTTAATATTAGTAATTCACCATGGACTAAGCAAGTCAAAGACTATATTCAAAATATCTAGCCTTGATTTAGTGTTGCAATAACTGGCTCCATTAACAGTGTTATCTCTGTAGAGCAAATTATTCCATTGCTGCGAACAGAGCAGTACTTATATGTTACGTCTAAGTATGGATCATGTTCTTTTTCCTCTGCATGAAGTCCTTAGAAGATTATATTAATGTTTTAGTGCTCAAAGTATTTTTTTTATTTCTTCTTAACTGTGAGGAATAATAGGCATTTCCAGACATTAGCACCATTCTGCAGCATCAAGCATTCCCAGAAAATAAAGAATGAGATTATTCAAGTTAGGGATTTAGCACTAGAGTTTGCTGCAATCCAGAGTATGAGAAGACAGGCTGCAAGCTTGTACAAAACTGAGTCCGAGCGTGTTTCTCAAAAGCTGATGAATGAATGTTTATACAATGTCTACAGCATTGCTACTTCAGGCAGGGATTTCACCGGATCAGACATAATAAGCAGCTTTTGGAATTTGATCAGTAGTTCTCTGGGACCCATCCCGGAAAGCCTGGTGTGCACCATGAACTGATGATACTGAATCAACAGTCTTTTCCAACTGAATTGCTGGAGTTGCTATATTTTCGAGTAAATGCGGAAATCAGATACCTTGATGATGATACATTTAATGAAGTTGTCTTTACATTTAAGGGTGTAAAGGTTCACCAGTTGTGCTTGGGATTTGATAGTTGCTTCTAGACCTGATCATAAAAATATTCACCACAGAAAGTTTCACCTCCCCCCCCAAAAAAAGTATGTAGGGGAAAAAATTGAAAGTTTTTTTGAAGACTTTCCTATATAAGATTGAAAACTCAACTTCCTCCTTTTCCTAGCACAAAGCCATTATAGGGGTTTTTTTTTGAGAAATCACTTTTTGTTTCAGAATACAGAAAAATATCAAGAGCTTTTTATTGATTGCATTTCATCTCCTTAAGTGTCTCCTGCATTGTTTTCAAACCTGAGTGTGGCTCTTTACCTCTAAGTTGTTGCTGTGTTACATCCTGATATGTTATTCTGAAAGCCAGGGGTTTTTTAACGAAGACCAATTTTTAAATAACTACAAAGCCCCTGAGTTCTCAAAAAAAATTAAACAGAAGTTACCAAGGCCTTGCTACTATATAAGGCATATAGTAGCAGAGGCATTTTTGATACCAGGACAGCAGGAGATTTTTAAGTTTCTTTCAAGGGGTAATTCGTAGGATTCTTCAACTAGTAGGAGGAAACAGTAAGGTAAATATTGGTGCTTGGAAACTGCACCTGATCATTACAGTGCTGCATTACAGTGTTTCCATGTTTTGCCTTTTTCTTATTATAATAATGGTCTAATTATTGCTGCTTAGCACCTTACCTGAGTCGTGGGGGGTGGGGTTTTTCTGGGTGTTATGCATGTGTGTGTATGACCTAAACTGTATTTAGGAGCTTGCTTTTTTTCTTCTCTCTGAAGATAAGTGGGAAAGAACAATATCAAGCTCCTGTTCTCTACAGTATCTCTAAGGTGTCAAAAGGATCTTAAGCCTTCCTTCCAAATTCTGTTCAACCAGATATTTGTCATGTTTTACCCAGAGAAAATGTGTATACAGAGTCAGAGGGGGTGTGTTTACTATGTATTAAATTGACATCATCTGCTAGTGCAGTAACAGCAAAGTACCTCTCTATTGGAAGGTCTGGCACTAAAATAGTATGTGAATTGTAATACTGCACTGAGAAGAAGAAAGTGGTTTTCTATAAGGAATATGCTAGTATGTTCCTTATTAAATCTTGAAGGCACCTGCAGGCATATTCATTAACACTTTTAGCATTCGTGTGGATTGTTCTGTTTCTCACCAAGGGTGAAATTTATTCCTTCAAACTTCGTGTACAGGAACATGTGTCAGAAATAAGCATATCTGGCAGCTGTGGTTAAAGTTCACTTCCCTTGGTCTCATCTCATTTCTGCAAGTCTTGTTTCTTCTCACCTTCACCAAGAAGGTAATGCCAAATAATTTCACACCAGAAATAAATTATGAGGTTTGAGTTGTGAGATTATTAATCTTGGTCACAATTCATTTTGCTAGGTGGTGTATTCATAGTCTCCTAGATACTCACTATGCCTGGAACACCTTTCTAGAAAATAAACTCTGGCACAGCTGAAGCTGTGAATCCACTGTAGGAAGTCCATAGCCTGTGCTATGTAAATCAGTGAAACACTGTAGTCCTTTCTCAACTAAGATTTATTAATCATAAAAGTCATAAAAAGCAGTAAAGTTCTCTGGCTTCATGAATGGGCTATATAATTTTAGCGTACCAAATCTTATTCAGCAGCTCATAAAAATACAGTGAAAAGATGCTGACCAACTCTTGTGAGTAATGGACACTTACAGACTAGCCAAGATGTTTCCCTTTAATTTAGTTAATTGCTGCCAAGCTTAATGAGTGAAGACTGGGGGGGGAAAAGGGCTGACTCTGGCACGGAAACCATAAAGTCATTTTAAACTGAGAGCTGACAAGAGTAAGAAAATGAATGTAGAAAAAATGCTGCAGCTGCAGACCAGGTCATACTTGAGCATTTGCTTACACTTGAGGAACTCTATTCCTGAGAAGATCTTCATTCTGGATCTCATAATAATTACATAAATAATGCTGAAGTTTCATTTGTCTCCCTTTTCTGGGAGCTGAACTGATTGCCCCATTGCTGTCTTCACCCCTTACATGCCATCTCAGTGAGAGAGACAGCCTGTAGTCCTCCTGCAGGCCCTGCTTCCAAACTGGCTCCATTTCTGCATTCAGGCACAGAATCACAGGGGTTGGAAGGGACCTCTGGAGATCATCTAGTCCAACCCCCCTGCCCAGAGCAGGTTCACCTAGAGCAGGTTGCACAGGATGGCATCCAGGCGGGTTTTGAATGTCTCCGGAGTTAGAGACTCCACCACCTCTCTGGGCAGCCTGTTCCAGTGCTCTGCCACCCTCAAAGGAAAGAAGTTCCTCCTCATGTTTAGATGGAACTTCCTACGTTCAAGTTTGTGCCCATTACCTCTTGTCCTGTCACTGGGCACCCCTGAAAAAAGACTGGTGCCATCCTCCTGGCACCCTCCCTTTAAGTATTTAGAGGCATTGATGAGATCCCCCCTCAGTCTTCTCTTCTCCAGACTAAAAAGACCCAAGTCCCTCAGCCTTTCCTCATAAGAAAGATGTTCCAGCCCCCTAATCCTCTTTGTAGCCCTTTACTGTACCCTCTCCAGCAGCTCCCTGTCCTTCTTGAACCGGGGAGCCCAGAACTGGACACAGTACTCCAGATGCAGCCTCACCAGGGCAGAGTAGAGGGGGAGGATAACCTCCCGCGACCTGCTTGCCACACACCTCTTGATGCACCCCAGGATGCCATTGGTGTTCTTGGCCACAAGGGCACATTGCTGGCTCGTGGTCATCCTGTTGTCCACCAGGACTCCCAGGTCCCTTTCCACAGAGCTGTTTTCCAGCAGGTCAGCCCCTAACCTGTACTGGTGCATGGGGTTATTCCTCCCCAAGTGCAGTACCTTACACTTGCCTTTATTGAACTTCATGAGGTTTCTTTCTGCCCACGGGTGAAAGGTGGAAATTTAAAAGAGAGAGGAAAAAGAAGAGCGTTTCCCAGCTCCCTTCAGCAGGGTGTCTCATGGACATTGTCTGCAACTAAGACTGTTAACCTTGCCCCATCTATCCACATAGATCTTATAGGGTGGGCAGGTCCTTGACACCCAGCAACCTCACTGCTGACAGATCAAAGCATGTCATAAATAATTGAGGCAAAAATTGTGCTTTTCCTTGGTTTTCCTCACTTTTGGTGGGGTTTTTTTTGTTTGTCTGTTTTTTATGTATCTGACTTTCAGTTTTGTCGCTCAGGTAAATCATGAGAGTCATTCTGCAAACATGGCCAGTGGACAGGATAGCTTGGGTATAGTGATAGGCACCTTGCATCTTATTCACTTCCTTGCCTGGCATGTGTAAATTTTCTATTATGGAAAATATTTACCCTGTCGTGTATGTCTCTCGTGATGTTTTTGTTTTGTTTTGTTTTAAGAGTATTCCCTTCTTTCTGTGGCTTAGCTGAAATATAACACTCTTCCTCTTGTTCTGGAGACAAAATCTGGAACATTGCTTTATAACCTAGAATATGGATTGGGTGAAAACTGCTTGTGGCCAAAGGGTGCATTTCAACACACAGCAGGAAGTTTACACAGATTCTGAGCTACATTTCACCCTCTTTTGGAGAAAATGCTGAGAAAGTTCCACTCAGCAATCACTGACTTTGTTGTCCCAAGTCTGGGTTCTTTACCCCGTGTGCAAGCCAGTAACACACAGAGCAGAGGTATTTCCAAGTTTATTCCATTAATGTGCAGAAATAGGGTGCTCGTCCCAAAATGGATCCACAGCTCAGTTTCAAAAATCTCCACTTTTATACATTGATTATTACATATTCAAACAATTTAAACATACTCATTGTTATTCTCTTTAGTGATTGGTCAAGATTTCTTTGCTTCCCATGTAAATTAGTGCGCAGACTCGGTCTTCTTCCATTGTTCTCTTTTGAGTAGGTGGTGTCATTTGGGTAGGTGGACAATTAGCTTTTACCTACTTCTTCTCTAATCTTGGCAGTTCCAGGAGCTTTTCTCAGTTTCCTGACCAGGCCTACCATTCATCACTCTCTTGACAGGAGTATCCTACTTATCAACAAAGCTACATTGTCTAGCAGTTAGTTCCTTAATTGAATCATAGATAAATCATGTCTAGTTACTATTTCTCTATTTTAATATTAGGTAAATAATTAAATAGGGTTGGGGCTGTATAGAGGACTCTAGCAGCAGCAGGTTTCCTTAGTTGCTTCAATTACATTTTACATTTCATTTTTCTAGTTAATATCAATTTTACTACAACAACTTCAGTAGGCCAGTTTGCATAAATAAGGGCTTTGCTCTCGTGCTACATCTACCTGTCTGCCACTTTGAACAGGTTGAAGCCAGGGAGTCTCCTAAGTAGCTGTTTTTCCTTAATGTAAATAGTTTGATACATTTCAGATAAAGTATAAAATACTGGTTTAAATAATAGTCCATTGATATCCTCTTCTGGACCTCTTAAGAAGGCTTTATGTATATGACTAGGTAATTCCTTGGAATGTCAAAGAATTCAGTGCAAATTAAGTATTTTGTTTTGGAAGGTACTAAGTTATTACACATCCAAGAGAACTGGGTATGAGAATAAAATGATATTCTAGGGAAAAAATTCATTAGAGGTAAAGATTTATTCAAAACAATTATAGTGAAGGATGATAAACGGAGAAAATAGTAAAGAGAATAAATAAAAAGATAATTAAAAACGAGTGCTAGACAGAGAAGGATACACAAACAGAGAGTAAAAGGACTGAGTTTTCTTAACCTGTTAGTCCCTAAAATTATTCAGTTTTCATATGTGGAAGATGATTACAACATGACACAGAGTGGTATTCTAGCCAGTCCTTCATGAGCGCAGTAATTTGCTGTCAGTATTTCCAGTAGCAAATGCCACTATATGTCGAACTATTTCAATTTTATGTATGTTTCTATTGTTACAGAATTAAAGTTTGTCTATTATAAAATGAAGACTGAAATACTTCCTTTGCACTGTTCACAATGCATTTTGTGACTCAATAGTTCTGAGTATTTGCTGGTTTAAAGGCAAAAGGTATCAAAGAAGGCGAATAAAATTCCAGATTGAGGATATGTTTTTTGGAGACGTTTCTGTCAGGAGACTGAGATAGCTAAGTCCAGCAAATCGTGGTATCTGTATCTGATGTTGGGCAGGATTCCTACACCTATCCCGAGTATAAAAAGCTAATATAAGCAAGTCTCAAGCTTCCTATTCCTGGGAATTTATTTTTTTCAAGAGACACTATTAGACAGCTAATAGAGGGCTGCCGGATACAGTGGCCAGACAAGTTTAGGGAGTATGTCAGGAACTGTAAGAGGTGGTGAGAGCATGCTCTTGATCATGTAGGAACCCATGAGTTAGAAGGAGAAAAAAAGGAGAATTTGGGGTACTCCTCTTGGAAGATAAATCATCCTGATCTTGGAATGATACAATGTACTCCGACACTTTCTCTCTCAACCTGTCCCTTGCCTGAGAAATGAGTGCTTGTACCCGCTCTCTTCACTCGATGCAGGCTGCCAGGACTGGGGATTTTAATTTACACTGGCAATCAGGCAATCCCCTAGCTGCTCCAAAAACACAGGGAGAGGGAAGATGGATAAAAGCCAGTAATTGCAGAAAAAGAGCACTGCCGAGCTGAAGCCAGAGGAAATAACATAAATAAAGGTGTAATATAAATAAGGCTACAGCCTGCATTTCATACATATCTGTATAGATATGTATCTCAGTGTGCATCGTTGTGCAATTTTATCACCAATCCATGACCATCTGAATGCTGACAATATCTGATTGTGGCTGCTATTTTATATATTTTATGAATTGTTTACCTACAGTTGCAACAGCTTTATTGTCTTAAAATTTAACCAGTGCCTTTTCTCCATTCTACTGCCGCATTGCCAGTTCCCTTGAACTAAGAAGCTACTTAGCTGCTGAAATTACAAAATACCTACATAATAAAAATCCTTCCAGTACAAAAATTAACAGACTAAAATGGCATATCTGAGGCACACGCTATCTTGCTGTAGTTTAAAATGCTTACTTTGAAAATGCCTTAATTTGAAAGCACTGTAATGAAAGACTGTTAATGATATACCAGAAATGAGCTAAGGCTGGCTTCAGAAGCACAGATGGCTAATTGGCTTCAGTTGGTAGGTTATGTCATTTTAATTAAATTTTATTAGGAAGCATTTCAAAGCCATAACTGATGGTTTAAGATAAATATGGTTCTTCATAAATGACCTATTGCTAACCTTTATTTCTTTCTCTCTCTCCTCTCAGCGTTAATAGAGGCTGCTCTCACTGAGCTCTCCATGGCCATCTCTTCTCTCATCCATGTTTACAGCAGCAGCTTTGATGCAAATTTCCAACTTGCCAGCATACCTAAAAGCCCTTCATGTGCAGACGTCAGCCGAGATTCCCAGCTCAGCTTCACTGTTTATGCTGCCCATAACATCCCAGAAGCCTGGGTGAACAGGTGGGAGGAGATCTAGCAGCTGTTCACAAGACAGGGTGTTGTCTCTTATGATCACATGTTTTTCAGAGATGCTAGCCTACCTTGTTGCTTTGGTGATATTCCTATATTAATGTTAGAGGCTGAGTAAGTGGGTGTATCTCCACTGTTTTTCTAACATGAAGTGCACTTACTTAAGCTTGGCTAAGAGACTGCCAGGCCCCATAGACAGATGTAGAATCGAGGAGGTGGCCTAGATGGTTGCCCTTGACCCGTGTGGAAGGAGGGTAATGGAAGCAAGGTCAGAGCACCGGCCTTGATGGGTATGCGTACAAACGCTTGTGTTGACTGACTTGCTCAGAGGGAGGGAGGAAAGGGTGGGTGCTGCACACCAAGAGAGTTTGGACTGGGACTTTGTGTGGCCTCTGCAGTGCAAGTAACTGGAAGGACTGAAGGCCAGCTTACCACATTAAACAGAGGGGTACTTGCTTAAACTCAATCTGAATGAGGCTTTAGCAGCAGTTTTTGCTCTTGATGTATTCAAACCACATTACGTGGCTAACCATTTGCATTGACGATCCTCTTTACAGATAGTGGTTAAAATAAGTATAGTTTATAGGTCCAAGTATACATAGTATATCAGCATAACAAAGGAAAGAAAAAAGGGAGGCATCTTTAATAAAAAGCTGATTGAAATGTTCTCTTCTGAATTGTTTATTTGGTCAAATTAGTTGTCTCTTCAAGTAGCTGCTTTTCCTACTCTGAGCAAAACTGGTGTTCTCCTCTTACCACTTCAGTGCAATCAAAGGAGGATAGATGACTACAGTCTGGTAGCATTATTTTTGTGACTGAAAATGCTGTTCGCCGAGTTTTTAGTAGTATTTTGCCCTTACTTCCACTTTACCTTGAACTCAAATGACTGATGAAAAAATAGTGGGATCACTTGCATTACACTGTTGGCGACAGTGTACTATACAGTATTACATGTAATTAGCAGTTTAATAAAAATCTGAGAGAATTTGCATTAGTTAAGGTAAAAATACAGAACTCTAATCACTATAATGATTTTGCAGATGGTTATACCATTCCCACTGCATTTTGTGTTTCACCAGAAAAATGTGAAATTACATATGGCCTAAAGGCCACTGATGACTTGAATGCTGTGTTCAAGCATGTGAAAATGAGAATCTTTTTTCCTCCTTAATCTGCCTTCCCAATCTTTCCAATGTTCATAGCTAGCATGAACTTCTTAAAATGGGCTGCCGCTCTGACACCTACTTTCCTCAAATACTTTTACTAACTTCATTCGCATGCAAACACCCCATTCTTATGTCTGAACTTCAGTTAGACTGAAGCATTGTATAAGCGTTAATCTTTCCAGGATTAGGTCCTTTTGGTGTATAAATGAGGGCTATATCTCTATATTGTGTATCAATAATTCTGTTTAAACAGCAGTGCTTAGATTGTATTAAAACCTGTTATTTCCTGCACTATCCTTCAACTGTTTGTAATGTTTAGACTCTAGAGGAAAGATGCCATATTTAAGAGCAGAAGCAGTTTCTAGTCTTGTAATGTATTTTTTTTCTTTCTCTGCATCAATACCTTATAGGTACTACAGATTCCAGATCTTTTTCTTTGATTTTTTTTTTTTTTTTAAAAAAAAAAAAGGAAAGAAAAAGAAGAGAGAAAAAAAAGGAAAAGTATATCTGCTACAATAATTATAACAATTATTATAATGCTCTGGAATAGATCAACAATCGTACTTCTAAATAAGACAAAGCCAGGCACCTTCAGTCTGCAAACGCTTCAAATTTCTTGTTCAGATTTGACTCTGTTTCCCATGTTCATCATTCTTGTACAGAACGTGGTCTAAAGCTGAGAGGCAGGAAGATCTGGAAGTTACAAGACCAGTTAAGAACATTAGTTGATTATACGCTATTTCTCCATTTTGACTAAAATTTTGTAAGACTTCAGTAAGAAGAATATCAAACCGACAGATAGCCCCAGACCTGAATTACACTATGAAGACAGTCACTTAAGTGTCTGAATAATGCCAACACAGAGGGCTGTAATGCTTCTGCTGTAATGAATGCATAGGTCCCCTTAATTACTAACCTGTTTTTCACTCATTGTGAAAAGTAAGTATAAAGAGATTTACTGTTGACTGAAGTTGTATGATGAGCAAGTTGTAACACTTCAAAACTTATATCCAAACTTCCCTTGACTGTAATAATAATAAAAGAAAAAAATTAGTCTTAATGACAAAAACATGGAGCAGAATTTAGGTGTCTTAAGTACTTTTTATGAATTCCAAACATTTTAAAAAAAAAGCAAAAAACAACCCCAAATAAACCTCCACCCTCCTATATTAATATGAGATTCATTATTTTAATTCTTTTTGCATATAAGGGTGGATCTTCACAAGTTTCTGAATGTTTAGCCCCAGATTTACTGTGCTGGAGATGTTACATTACAATTAATCTTATTTTTTTCTTTTTTTTTTCCCCTTCCCTCTGTAGTTACAAAGTTTTCTCTTTTTCCTGTTCACTAACTTACGCTGGGAAGACAATATGTCAAGTCAAGATTTGCAAAAATATACCGGTTAAAAGATCCTTCTTTTTCCTGGCTGACTGGAACGAAAAGTAAGTTTTGGTCTGTTTTTGATACGTGTTTGTCTGACAGATTTTACACATTGAATATTCATTTCCAAAAAAAAAAAGACCCACATCTTTATTATGGATCTTCTTTGAGCAAATTAAACTCCACAGAATTCAGAGAAACTTAGCGATATGGGAGTGTGAAGGGAGTGGGATAGCCAGAGGAAGAGAAGCTGAACTAAGCTGGTCTGAGAATAGCTTTCATTCACTGAGGGCATCCTGGAGGAATACTTGAACTGGAAGGAGATACAACCAAAAGCTGAGTTTCTGTTCTCTTTTGAGAACTTCTGCTCTTTGGCTCTACCTTTAATAGGTATGCAATCCAACTTGAGAACCTACTGTAACATTTCTTTAAGGAAGGAACAAGGCTCTTGTGGTTTATTGTGGGTTTGGGTTTTTTTGGTTTTTGTTTTGTTTGGTTTCTTGGTTTTGTTTTTGGTTTTGTTTTTTTATAAGAAGGATCTGCAGTTTTAAAATGAGGACCTTAGTTTGAGACTGGAATTTTAGAGTAAAGGCTACCAACTGCCTGTCACCTGCCTGTCTGCTTTGAGGAAAATAACTCCATTGAAAAGCAAGGCGCACAATCAAACAACATTCAGTTAAGGCAATGGGATGATAAAAAGCATATTTGCAATAGATGGAAGAGAAGAAGTAGGGAATTTTTTATGATTTGGTGGTAATACTGTATTTTTCCAGCTTCCTGAGCATGACATGTTTATATTTACAATCTTTCAAATTTTTGGTATTTTACATCACTGTTTACTGTATTCTAAATCTGAAAGCAGCTTGATTACATTATAACTGAACAAAGGCTACAAGTCAGCTGAAAGGGTTTTTTTTTAAATTATTATTGAATGCAGAGTGTAATTCATAACTTCTGTTTGCCTTTATCTAAGACATACAACAGTTTGAAGCTGGTCAAATGGAAGACGACCTTTTCATGTCAAACCTGTTACATGCAGATGTTTGCTACAGGACATGAACATGTTCAGATCATGACTATAGATTCTGTTTTTATTCCAAATCTAACACAGCACTTAGCAACAAAATCAAATGTTTTCACATACAGACAGGAACCGACTGCTCTACTGTATTGTGCTTACCACGGTATAAGCTTGGCGTAGTATCAGAATATTAGGTAGGATGGTGATGCCAGAAGATCTTTCCTGTATGAAAATATACATAGTGAAGGAAATGTTTATGTTGGTTTTAATTTATTTTAAATATGAAATACTTGTCACAGTTCTCTAATGAGAAAATGTGTTTTTTGCTATTTGTGCTGCTAAACCTCTCAGAAAGAATAAACAAACAGCACCAAACTTGACAGAACAATCAGTATATTCAGAATATTTTGAAATACAGAGAGAAGGAACAGTAGAGGTGGTGCTATATGCCTAACTGGCATATTTTAAAACATACTCAGGAACAGGCTGGTTTGGCTTTCCTGCAATAAATACATGTATATAAACACTAATGAATACTTTTTGCAAGAATTCAAGCTGGAATTGATTAAAAATTAGGGTATTTTAATGAAGTAAGTATTACTGCAATTGTTTTTCCATGTCATCAAGTGGCAGCATTTCCTGGAGCAGGAAGTCTGGGTCACTCAAAACTGTAACCAAGCTATGTTCACTCTTAGTTATCTTTTGGCTGTAACATCACCTTTCTGAAACAGAAGGGAACATGTTCGCATAAAAAGTTTACAGAGGAGACAATTTCTTTTTTGTAAAGTTTCTTGCCTTGAGTTACAAAGTGCTACTTTCATTCTAACCCATATGCTATTTTCAGTTGATCACAGCCATTGAAAATGCATGTGGTAAAAGGTCACCAGGAAGAGCTTCTATTACATTAGGAAGTCAAATATTGTCTATACTGTTAGGGATCAAACAGGCCAAAAAGTAAAGCTAGCTAATTCAAAATGAGTCCTGATTTTAGATTAGGATTTACTCGAACAAGGCAAAAAAATGGAGTAGTGCTTTGATGATTGGGAATCTAGGAAGAGAGTTTCTACCGAAGACAAGACTTGCCTTATTTGCTGATTTTCATGTATTTAGTTTGTGTTTTCAAGTGCTCTAACCAGTTACTGTCTGAACATTAACTTGATAGGTTTTTGTGTTTAAACGTGAGCTTCTGTTGCCATCTTCTATTACATTTAGTCTTTCCCAGAGTGTTCTCAGAAAAGATGGGAATCATTGGATACCTAAGGAGGTTGCCTCATTCAGTGTTTCTTCAGTTTGTCCTTTTTTAAGGGTATACTTTTTGCTTTAGAACTTGTGTGTTATCTTTGAATAGTGTGATTGTCACCTTAGTGCAGAGTTCAAACAGGCTGATACTATCTAGCTCATAATCAGTAAAGTCCAAAAGTTGCCCCCTTATTTTTTCATCAGTTTCGTTTCTCAGTGACTGAGACCTCTTAATTATTTTCTTTCTTTTGGCTTAGCTGGTTCCTCTTAACATATTTATTCCATCATCTCCTCTTTTTCCATCCTCCGTAATTTATGTTAAACCTACATACATAAAATATGGAATTAACATTAAGCCTACCATTCATCACCTCAGATACTTTCCTTGGCACTGGGTTTCCCTCTTCTCCATATTTTGTTTGGCTTCTCTATTTTCTTTATACTCTCTCAGGGCAAAGCCTGGATTGCCCCAGAGTTCTGTGTTGAGTGCTCGTATGATATTAAGCCCTTGGCCTTTGAAACCAGCTGTATAACTTTGTCTAACATCTGTGAATAGCACCTTCTCAGTGAGGAGCTCCTCTGTTCTTCTAAACTACTGTTGTAACTGTTCACCCACAGGGAGTCTTTTTTCTGGCCATTGTTCCATTTCCTCTTTCTTCTTAGTCATCCATTTGACTCAGCCTCGTGCAGTCAGAAGGATAATACCAAATGGGTAAGCTCAGACTTGCATTATTCAAAGTTCTTAAAAGCAAAACAGGTATTCCCCTTCCCTGTGTATCACATGTCACTGGAAGGGAAATTTTGCTCCTTTTTGACTCATACTTTAATTCTTGGGATGTCTAACTGTTGTCAGAGTTTCCAGGTTCTTTTCCTACTGGTGTACATCTGGTAGTGCCATACATTGTGTCCTAGGGAATCTCTGGCAAGCATTTGCTTTCTGCAGTGAGGTTATTGTGAGTTTTTTCCTTGCTCCAGGTTCACAAAGAGTGTTAAGAAACGTCTGTGTTTGTTAGAAAATGCATGTCTAGATTTTTTGTTTTTATCTCTTCACAGCATTAACAATGCTTTAAAGTTAAGTGTAACTCTTTGTCAAACAGTTTTATGTAACATGGGCAGAATTGTTGGCCTGTAAGTGAAAAAGATAGACAGGCTGTCTATAGAATGTAAAACAGTTCAGTTTCCCAATAATTGTTTCTAAGTAATTATGAGTGAGGAAGAGGGCATGAGACAGGGAAAGCAGAGTTGAAAGCTATAAATAGGGACACGTGGGAAGACAGTTGAGAACTACTTCTCGATTCTATTCATGTTAATTGGAAAGAATGGGAAATTGCTGTCTTGCTTTGTTATTCAAAGAGAGAGGTATGCAAATTTGCATAATTTCCAAATGTTTAGGACTGATCATCTGAAATTTTTACGCTTATGCTAATTTGGAGTACTTAAGAATTTCAGCTGAAAACCATCTACTTTCTTTCAGTGGCTCCTCAGTGCATTCAAGGAAACTTCCCGGAAGCCAATAGAATTTTAACAGTTTTGGAACTAGGAGCAAAATTTTATGTTAATATTACCTTATACTTTTACCTTGTCTTATTTCTGCTGCCCATAATCCTCATGTTTTCCAGGGTACTATACTTTTTAAATACCAATTTCTACATTTGCTTACTCCTTAAGTATGGCTATACCTTTTTAAAAATGCTGAGAGTAGCATTGTTCTGCCAGTCTAGATAGAGTATCTGAAAATCAAATGGAATCTATATTATTTAAATTTATCTTCTAATTTGTTTTCTTAATCTCAAGTTTATGCAGATCTTTTGTTTTCTTAATGTTTATGTTGTCAATGTGGAATAATTCTTTTGGCCTTTAGCTCTTTATATTGATTTTGCTTATACAGAAAAAAATGTAATTAATTTCACTTTCCACTTGAGAAATATAAGTTTGCACTGAATATACATGGAAGAAGCTAGAAATGCACCGTCCACGATAAACATTCTCTTCAGGAAAAAGAAAATATAGACTTGCACATGTCTGGGTAGTTACACACATGATTTTTCTATACAGCATGGAAGTATCTTATTTATTAGAATTGTGCTAAGTTATGATTTTAAATCAATTCATATAATCTATATAAACAAATTGAATGACCAACCAAGTTTGGTAATGGTTAGTACAAAGTTGAGAGATGAATATTGATAGATCTGAATTTTCTCACTTAAAAATGTGAATCACTCATTGCTGTTAAGACAAAATCTGGCTTTAAATTGTGGTTGGGAAATACCACATCACCAAAGCCCATCTGAACAAGAGAATGATTATCACACTCTACTCGCAAGCAACTTTTGGTTTCTTAAGTAGTGTTTTTCTCTGAAGACACAAGACAGCAAATAAATATTGGTTTACAATTCACCTTTAGCGGATGCTTATTCTAAAATAACCCTTCATTGATAAGGTAATTCTAAAGCTAAAGTTTAAGCTTTTCCTGCCTTTGTCAGCTCTAGTGGTGACCACTGAAGGGAATGAGTTTTTATATGCCTCTTCCTAAGTACTGTGACCCAAGTTAATGGTTGGTAATACTCATCAATGTGTTGAAGGGATCCATCAGCTGCATTTTCTTTCAGTGCAATTCTTGTAATTTATAGCTTGATATATGTGTTAAGGCATCTAGAAAAATGTAGGAAGAACTCACTTGTGGTTACAATGCTCAGGTTTTTTTGACTTTTATTTTTCTCTTTTCTGATTTTCTTTTAGAATCAATTTTCCTCTACGAATAAAGGCTCTTCCGAGGGAAACTATGCTGACAGTAAAACTACTTGGAGTAAATAGTGCCTCTAAAAATACAGAAGTGCTTGCTTGGACATGCTCCCCATTGTATCCAAAAGAGTAAGTTCAGTTTTGTATGACAGCTTAAAAAAAGACTGTTCTTGAATAGTATAGTACTCAACTTGGGAGACATATAAAAAGATAGAAATACTCATTTCAGAACATTGCTGTAATAAGACTGAGACAGTCACTTACTGTAAACTGCTCTTGATGTGCCAGTAAGAGCCCCATCCATAAACTTTTTCTTTCTTTCCTGTACATTGTTTTTGAACTTGGCTTATGTAACTGTTTTACAATAAAGTTCCCTAGGCCTGTTGAAAGGCCTTGCTGTACCCTTTCCTGTAGCTTTCAAAATCCTTCTCAGCGTAGCCTTTTGTTCAGTGGTTGGGTTTTTTCAGTCTCCATTTTTTCCTCACATGGATTCATTCTTCTCAGAGTGAGGCAGTTAGTGATGACCACAATGAGCACCTTTCCCTCTACACACCATTATAAAAGCTTTCTCCTCTTTTTTAACCTCTTCTTTCTACACAGCACACAGTGTAACAGTGGTTTAAAGATGTTTGTAGCCTTGAACGTCTCTGCAGTGATGCATAAACAGAGATCTAAGGTAAATTTTCTGGAGTGCCCTAAATATATTTTAGTAGCACTGAGACAACTGAATTTAGATCGAGGCTTTACAATGATATTTAATTTTTATTTAAACTCCATAGCCCTGCATGCCCTCTGGCCAATAGATGGATATGTTCAAGCCCCACAAGTTTCTCCATTAGCATCCATCTGTAAGCTATAGCTCTTTCCTCATCTTGAGACATCTTCATCTACTTCTGCATAGGGTGGCAATCACCATTTAAAACAAAACAAAAACAAAAAATCTGATTGCATATATGAATTTACTATGTTTGAAAGACCTTGAGTTCCATTGAACTTTTAAGCTGAAAGGCTTAAAAGACTAGAAAATAGATTGGACTGGGCTAGAGGTTTTTTCCATCTTTTCAGAAGAAAATTCAGATTACTCTGTTCAGAAGAAGAGAGCATTCTTCTGCGACTTACTCATTAGAGCACTGAGTCGAAGGAAAGAAACATGAATCAAATCTCTGCTCCAAGGATTGCTTGCGCATTTTATTCAATGACTTTTCTTTCATTAAGTTACTCTGAAGAAGAGCACATGACTCGCTCTTCCTTTGTTTGTGTCTTTTTTAAAAAAAAAGCATTATGTTTATTTTGAGTATTTCTACCATCCTAGTCCTTAGGGTGAAATAGCTAGAGGGATTATCTTGTCTGAGAATCTAATTTGAGATGAAGTCTTAAGGTGTCTTCATCCCCAGCAAGCTGATATATGCTGAGTATATGTGCAGAAGCAGAGCATTGGGCACGATAACTTAATTGGGGAACACTTGGGCACCTTTGGAGGTAAATGGGATACGTGAGAATCCTGTTCTTGAGAACCTGTGAGGTTTTCTTCAAGTCCCAAAGGAACAATTTTTGGAAGATCTGAAAGCCCTCAGCTGCCTCTGAAGAGTTTTTTAATGTATGCCATTAGAGCCAGCATATTGATTTTCATTGTGTAGATCTTGAAGTCACTCAGTTTCGAAAGTTTTACTGAAAAATGGCTTCATTCTTTCATGGTACACACAGCACAATGAAGGGGATAGAGAGTTACTTTCCTTTCACCTGCTGTATAATTGTAGAGATCATTGCTGAAGTGACCCTTCAAAGCAGAAATAAAAATTGAGTTATTGGGGAGGTATGATTAGGAATAGCATGTTCAACACCCCCTAATCTGATAACTGTGTCATTTACAATTACAGTAATTACTAACACAAAGAAGCCTAAATGTTTTTTCCTCTTTTAACCAACCACAACTCCACAGAATTATTCATTTACCATGATTTCAATTGATGGACTGATTTAAAAATAAGGATAGCCCTGAAATTCCTTCTGAAATGTGAAACTTGAAAATATCTGAACATTCACCCAGCTTGCTTTTTCTTTTCCTTGGAAGATCATGAATATTTTTTGGTAAATAATTCTTGGGTTTACCTACTTAGAAAGTAGCAGGATTAAAACTGTGAGGTGATTCTGAATAGGTAATACTATCAGTTAGTTAAGTAATTGAGAAGCAACAGTAGGACTTTGAGAGGCCATTTCCTGCTCCACAAAAAATTTAAGAGTAATCGTTTTATTTTGACTCACCAATTTTGTGGAAGACATTAATAAACTGAGCAATGAACCTAACTTCACTCCCCTCTCTGCTGGAGTGCAACTATCTTCAAGACTTATTTCAATAGAGTACTTCTGAACTTAAAGTATGTACCAAGAAAAGATTTGTACCTGTAGGGTCATGCTAATGTGTCAAGAGTATCTTGTGTTATTGCAAATGATATTAGGGTCTTTAAATGAACAAACTCTGTAAATGTATATAAAAAGATTATAAAGAGATCTGACCAGGAAATCTTTGACAAAACATTTCGAACTTGGAAAATACCACTTTTTCAAAAGAAAACTTTTCTCAGAGGTGAATTTGAGTTCTAAAAAAGTATTAACATTCTTATGTTTAGGATTTAATATGTAGAGGAAAGGACAGAAATAAGGTCTTTGAAGAAGCCAGTAGCCCTGAGGTATTTGCCTGGGTCATCAAACATCCTTGTTCAAATCCTTGTCCCAGCTGGTCACTGAGCCATTTGTCACAGGGTCAGCAAAGATAAGGACAGAGGGTGGTCTCTTTGTCTTTGTTCAGATGCTTGTTAAAAAAAAATACTATATTTTTGTGTTAAACAGTGGAAAAAGAAAATAAATGTCAGACCTTTTTAAAAATACAGTTCCTCATTTCTGTCCCATTATATCTTTTTCTGATTAAAAACACAGGAATTCAAGCTGGTTGTGGCTTATGTTAAAAAGAGAAGGGGAAAAAAATTATCAGTATTGGGTTATTCCCAGATATTACTTAGGAATCTTGATCTTTAAGTGACCTACAGCAAAAGAACACTTTATTTTAAATGATTCTGAATTTTCTCCTCTCTGTATATTTGATATCAAATTTCAATTTGATATTTGATATGTAAAATTGACGCACTGGAGGGAAGGGATGCCATCCAGAGAGACCTGGACAGGCTTGAGAGGTGGGCCCGTGCCAACCTCATGAAGTTCCATAAGGCCAAGTGCAGGGTCCTGTATGTGAGTCAGGGCAATCCCATGCACAAATACAGGCTGAGTGGAGAGTGGATCGAGAGCAGCCCTGAGGAGAAGGACTTGGGGATGTTGGTAGATGAGAAGCTCAACGTGAGCCAGCAATGTGCACTCGCAGCCCAGAAAGCCAGCTGCATCCTGGGCTGCATCAAAAGAAGTGTGGCCAGCAGGTCGAGGAAGGTGATTCTGCCCCTCTACTCTGCTCTCATGAGACCCCACTTGGACTACTGTGTCCAGCTCTGGGGCCCCCAACCTAAGAAGGACATAGACCTGTTGGAGCAGGTCCAGACGAGGGCCACGAAGATGATCAGAGGACTAGAGCACCTCTGCTCTGAGGACAGGCTGAGAGAGTTGGGGTTGTTCAGCCTGGAGAAAAGAAGGCTCTGGGGAGACCTTATAGCAGCCTTCCAGAATCTGAAGGGGCCTATAAGAAATCTGGAGAGGGCCTTTTTACAAGGGCATTTAGTGACAGGACAAGGGGTAATGGCTTCAAACTGGAAGAGGGTAGACTTAGATTAGATCTCAGGAAGAAATTTTTCACTCTGAGGGTGGTGAGGCACTGGAACAGGTTGCCCAGGTAAGGTGGAGGCCCCATCCCTGGAAGTGTTCAAGGCCAGGCTGGATGAGGCTTTGAGCGATCTGGTCTACTGGGAGGTGTCCTTGCCCATGGCACCCCCGTGATCTTTAAGGTCCCTTCCAACTTTAACCATTCTATGATTGTATGATCTGTTTTCTCTTCCAAAATGTTTATTGTCATTGTATGGTCACTTCTCTCCTTCATAGTTTAATTGTTTATGTTTAGTTTGGGCTGAAGACTGAACTTATTTTAACATATAAAGTATACAACTTCCTTTCATCTGTTTCAAGAAGTGTAAAGAGTTTCTCATGCTTTTGGGCAAGACCACGTCAAAGTCCCTTGCCAGATCAAAGGGCTGTGGCTATTTCCTGAGATTTTAACACTCTAGTTCTTCTCTAAAAGAATACTGACTATGCAGAGTGTATGAGAAATATATAAAAAAGTAGAAGCAAAACCCAACTGTTTAAATAAAGCGTTATTACTTATTATTTAGTATTTCTAATTGCAGTCTTTTCTCCATATTTTGCCCATGTTGAAACCACACAATACCTAAAAATGTTATCAAGAATTTGACCTCTTTAATTTTCTTTGTTGCTGATGTTAAAGACTTGTCAGTGAACAGGTGTTTAGTAAATTTCAGATTTGCTTAATTTACATTTTCCTGAATTCCAGTAACATCTCTTACTATTCTGACAGTTGCCTTACAGTCTGCTGATTTATAACATAAGTAGCTGATGGGTATACAGGGCAGCCACTATACTATTTATGAAATGTGTGTTGGGATTACTGCTTATCAACTTTGCGTGTTTCTGTAAAAATAGTCTCACTCTTTACAAAACTGGCTCCCTGCAAATTTTCTCCAAACTTTGCCTAAATTAGGTTGTTTACCTTAAAATTATTGATTGTACACTTATTTTTTAACTTTGTTTTGGGGAAAAAATTAGGAAAGCATCATTAACATAACTGCAAATTTGTTTTAAAAGTCTCAAATAATCATGTAATTTTGTATTTGCTGTATTCAGCACCTTCAAATTTCTGGAAGTTATTTAAACTAGAAGCTGTGGGGACGGAAGATATGGTTCTTATAAATGTCTGTAGGACATTTAGCATTACTTTGCAACTGAAAATTGTATCTCTAATTTGAATTTTCTAGAATGCTGTAGTATTTGTAATTGTAATAAAGTAGTTATTTCACAGTATCGCTCCAATGCAAAATTAAGGGTGCTTGGGCCATAAGATATGTGGGGTCTATAGCTTAGCAGCTGTGGATTTCCTTTAAATTTACCCTCAGCTCTGAATTTCTGAGGCTTATCATGTCAGGTTTGGGGATAATTACGTTATTTTTACACCATATTTTGTCCTTATTTTCCTGGTATATCCAGTCTAAACAGTAACTCTAATATTATATACATTTGGGAATAAACATGGTAACAATAATTGTTGCTGCCAATTTGTCCAGTAGGTGAGTCTCTACATCCACATTTCTTATTCTTATCAGGTAGCTGACTTTAGGTAGTGGCCCTAAATCAATGCCAATAAGGCCCTTGATGGTGCATCTGTATCAAGAAGCCTTATTAGACACAAGAAGCAGTTCAAAAAGTGTTTGCAAGCCCATGTGCCAACTTCCCATTTCTTCACATCAGAAAAATGTGTTTGTCTCTTGGAGTGAATAGTTTAGTGATCCAGAGCTGATTAACAACTCAGAAGTCCATCATCTGGGGCAATGTGGGAGTTGTAATGTCCTCCACAGTGCCCATTGCTCTGACTTCACTGATTCTAACACCACTATTTATTTGGAACTGGTATTTCCAAATCAGACAGAGCAAGCAACAAAAATTTCCTCTTGCTGGGTGTGGTGAAGGAAGTCTCCCATGTGACTTCAGGACTCAAGGTTGATTTTATTAAGTTAGGGTATCTTGAGCTGTCCTTAAATAGCAGTGTCCTCTTCTGCTGTAGTAAAACGGGAAGTTTATTTTAGCTCCGGCAATAAACCAGAGCTGGGAATCTATGTAATTCCAGGGGTTTCCATCTACCCTGATTTTGCATGAGTGTATGAATAAAATAGCAGTAGGCACAGAGCAGCACTTGTTTCTTCACCTCCTGATGTGCTTGATGCTGAAGTTGCTACATGGAAGCCATTGTCTGTGGCTGTGATCATTATACAGTCTTTACAAAGGTCAGTGTCGCTACCCTCACCTTACAGATGGGAAAATTGGCAGGCAGAATGGGGAGTGACCGGCCTGAGCTCATCAGCAGAACCAAGTAGCAGATAGAGGTATCTATCCGTTCAGTAAGGTTATGGTTATCATGCTGATGATGCTGGCTCCTTCCTTTTCTGAATGCATCCTGCATGCTTTCTTGCTTCTTTTCCTTTTTCTAAAAAATTATCAAGCATCTTTTTTACTGTTTCATTCACCCACATGGCCCCTCTTGTTCCATTTGTGCCTCCAAAAGCAGACTCGGTCCTGAAGAATATTAGCTGTGCATTTAATATATTGCCCCAATGATTGCTAGGGAAAGTTGTGGCTCAAAATATACACTGTATTTTGCAGTTTGCGATGCCTCTTCACACCTTTTTAAAAATGCCTCCTGTGTTTACAGACTAGCCTTAGTCCAAAGAGTGACTTACTGATGGAAGATACATAAGTTGCTCATTTATTTGTAAATACATAAAATAGGCTACTCTATATACATGACATAAACGTGTCTAGTTTTTAGAACGACTTCATTTTTTTCTTACGAGATATCATCTTCTTACTGTTGAAGTGGTTTAATGTCTTTGGTTTTACTCACAGTCCTGTCATCTGTTTTAACATGTGAAGTCCTCTCAGTCCAGCAAAGATACATTGCTTTCCTTGCTGTTTCTCCAGTTGATGACTCTGAGAAACCCACCTGCTGATTCTTCCTTATCTTCCTGGACAGTCTTTAGCTACATCTGCAGTGGGTGCAAATGAATTGAAATAATGAACTCAGGAAATGTCTCAATTAAACACATCTACGGTGCCTCTGCGGTCTGTGCTACTTCTTGTATTCGCCTATACAGTTTTCCAGGTTTCCCAGGAAAAAATAATCCACTGTATGGATTCTTTTTTAAAGCCCTCTGTAGTTTTAGAGCACAATATGAAAGTGATTAGCAGTAATGAGAGCTCAAAAGGATAATTTAGTCTCCAGGTTCATTTAGTTCTCAGCTACTCCTCTCCCTTCTAACAAAAGTGCGAATTAGTTCAAGTTATGATGTAAACCACTGTCCAGAAACAAGTGGTTGAAGAGATGTGACTCATTTATTAAAGGCCATCTGAGTACACATCACAGAAAAACAACTTTGAACCACCATTGATCACTTGCATATTCACATCGGTGACCTACATGTGAAAGACTTCATATCACACAACTGCTTTCCCTCCAAGTGCCATCTTGTTCACATCCCAGCTCCTTTTTCTGCCTTCATTCCTCTGCAAATGCACCTACAGCTGCAAAAGAAACTTCAGAAAATGGTTTTGTCTTTAATCCTCCTGAGCTGTGTTCTCACAATAAAATACAATGTTTGCACTAACAACATCTATAGCTTGAGAAATGAAAAAGAAAAATCAGCCCTGAATTAGGTTTACACTGAGAGTTGACTATAAAAATTACTACAGCCTCTCGCTCTGTACAGCTGATCTGTACAGCCTCTACTGATCTAGACCAGATTTGTACTAGCCACATAAAGATAAAAGGTTTGTTCTCCTTTTGCCTGTCTTTTAAGCTATCCGGTTCCATGTTCTTTGACGTAATTTCAATAAACCCTGTTCACCTTGTCTCCAGTACCGATGCAGTATTTCTGTGTGTGTCTGTTGCAGACGGCTCATTCATGGAACTGTGCTGCTTAGCATGACGTTGTACAGCACGCTTACAACAACAATGATCACCCCAGGCATCTGCAGTACCGATACACCAACCTCAGTAACACTGCAGGTAAGAAAGTGAGAGAGCAAAGGAAAGAGCTGTTTTCTAACAAAGTGCAAGAAAAAGGATTGTTCCCACAGCTCAACAAGACCACGCAAATTAAAAATCCTATTTCTATTATAGCCGTTCAAAGAGAGCATGTTAATCTTAATGGATGGAAGTGTATGATTCTGCACAGTGGCAAATATGTATGATACTTTCAATATCAAATACCACCTCTGAGGACTAGAGGAGGTTGTTGTAGGGTTATTTTTGTTGTTATAATTTTGATTCCAAAAGTACTTCTGACACATATTAATGACTGGGTACCTGACTTACAGCTGCCTTTTCAAGTCTGAACTTTCGTTCTGAGTACTATTGAATTGCATGCCATTGTAAACTTAACATACAGCTTGCAATTAGACTGAGTAGCATAAAGGGTTTGTAAAGGAAGTGGCTACAAGCAAATTGTCAATAGGCATCAGTATAGCTCTCCCTCAGTGACTACATTGTGAGCACCCATCATTCTGGGCAGAATGGTGCTCCCAGTATTGAAAATGCATTAGGTCTGCATGGTAGTTTTGTCACCTTTCCAGGTTAAATTAGCAACCGGATACTTCAAGAGTAAAGCCAATTGTTTTCTGTTTTAAAAAGCTGAATGACTATTAGCAAATGACATGTAAAAGTAGATAATACAGATAAATGAGGCTGGCCTAAAAATGCCCTATTTTTAATAGACAAGCAAATGGGGATTTTCTAGTCTGAGGAGTTCAGTCAAAGACGATGCCTTAAAATAGCTCCCCCATTAATAATAAAGGGAAGTTCAGACAGTAAATGGCTATTAATTTATAATCTTTCTCTGCTGAAAGAAAGAGAACAGGAGGATCTCTCATTCGGCCCCCTCCCCTTTTCAGTTATTCCCATGCATGTGACAGTGTCACGATCTGTGAACATGCTGGAAATGTCATAATGATAGCTTTTCTGATGTGACCGACAAGACACTTACATTTTGTAGGGAATAACTTTGTTAACCTTTAGAAGAGTTATGCATATCAAATACATATATTAAAAAAATAGATATAGATAAGGGATTATGGAGTGCATTAATGAAACAAAATGGGATGTGCAAATTGAGCTGAATTTTGAAGAACAATCTGAATTTTCAGTTAAGTCTGTAGTCAAATTATCAAGCACCTCAAGCCTTCTAATTTTAGTTGAATGTTTTCTTTCTCTGTATTTTAGAAACATTATGCTAAATTTCTGACTCCCATACGTAAGTGTAAAGAATGAAAAATTGGTAGGTGTTGTATAATATATATGAAATCAAACATCCAGAAGTGAAACCAGGAATCTGATTTCCATCTCTTACACTGGCACACTACACATCAGAATTATCCCTGCTTTTCTAGAAAAAAAACAAAAAAACCCCATGTTACTGGAAGCTTTCCATTTAAGAACCATCTTATTAAAAAACAGGAGAGGAGGAAAAAATACTTCAGCTTTGAGTTCTTGCAGTTTTAATAAAATTGAAATATAGTGGATTAAATTCTCCCAGGAAAGTCAGTGACAAAGCTCCTGCTGATTTTCGTGGACTGAGTTTATCACAAACATATTTAAGTAATATATTACATAAAATGAACATC
This sequence comes from Burhinus oedicnemus, assembly GCA_008921705.1. Classification (NCBI taxonomy): domain Eukaryota; kingdom Metazoa; phylum Chordata; class Aves; order Charadriiformes; family Burhinidae; genus Burhinus; species Burhinus oedicnemus. Next base: position 528,627 of record VFFE01009170.1, on the reverse strand, counting down.
CTCAAAGAATTATCCCCTCTTCTTTCTGTCATATTTTATATGCTTCCTGTACAAATCCAAGATAACATTTATTGACAGTTGTACCTGAGAATACATATTTCTAAAAGGACTTCTGTCTTTTCTTTTCTCTTCTTTTTTTCTTTTTTTTTTTTTTTTTTTTTTTTTAGATATCTAAATTTAAGCTACTCGAAGTCTAAATTTAACTTAGCAAAAATCGTCCTGGATTATCTGTATTACCCACAGATAAGACTATCTTCCTCCAAAAGGTTGTTCTCAATATCCAAATTAGGTTTTCCTTTTAAACTGATTTTCAGAGGAGTCATCACTGACTATGCAGGGAGTAGAAGGTAATTAAGCATGGGAAGCACCTCACCAGGTTTCAATGCCTGACAGGTACATGTCTTCACCTGAACAAGACATTTAGGCTCAGTGGGGAGAAATAAGCACTTCAGAGTGCAAAATACACATTTCTCACAAAAGATGCATGTTTGTCCAAGCAACTATAAAGAGAATTTATAGAGCTGATATTAAGTAAATGTCTCCATTGAGGAAGTCTCGAGTTACATTCCTAATGTTTGAATACCTCTTTCTTTTCTGTCCTCTACCTGTCCCTGCTATAAAACAGATATACTGATTATCCTTAGTGTTTAAAGGCTAATACCTTGATTTTCAACACAGCTTGAAACAAAGAGTATTATCCCCAAAACAGAAATTCTGACTGTAAATAATTTGGTCTGCCTCTTACTCTGAAGTGACAAAATTTTTCTTGAACTAACTTCTTGGGTTCAGGATTTAATTTTAAGGTAGGAATGCCAAACCCAAATAGGCCAGCACTCAGGGCAGTCTGCCCAGTTCAGAAGAGGAACATGAGGCTCCGTTCTTCTCGTGCCAGATGAGAACCTTATCCTCCACGTCGTTGGCAGCTCTTCTCTGGGCCTCTCTTTTTCCTCTACCTCCCACTCTTCTTGCCTTCCTTCCCCCACTTCTGAAAAAGCTTTGCCAGGTTTGACTTACTTTCGTTCTCCATCAGAATAGAAACACATTTTACAGTCTAAAATCTGTGAAAAAACAGAAGCTTTGTTTTCAAGCCAGCCTGCCTAAAAGAATCCTTAGCATCAGCAGGTCACTATAATCAGTTTTGCTTAAGTGGTCAAAAGCCTCTGTTTTAAAAGAAAAAAATACACATTGTGGCAAGTATTAAATGAAAAAAAGAAAAGGTTTAGGAAATGAAAATTAAGCTAGTCTTTCAAAACAACTCATAAAAAAACCCGTTTCCTTTCTTTTTCTGGCTTCACTCAGTTTTCTGTTTCTATGTGTTCCAATTGCATTTTAGTAGAGAGATGTATTATTGCATTCTTTTTGCTGTAGATACTGCTTTGTGGTAAACAAAATTTGATTCCTTTTTTTCCAATACTTTCGTCAGGCTAAATAAAATTATTCTAACAATTTCTGAGTTTGTCTAACAAGAAGTACACTCACAGCTTCTGAGTTCCTTTCTTTCAAAACGTCGAAGAATGAAAAATCTCTCAGTCTGAATGTTGTTTACTCCTTCATTTTTACCCCTTTTTAATATTACTCTTTCTGCTCTTATTAAAATGGTAGCATTGTCTTGGGTTATGATCTAGGAGACTGTTGCTGAAAAAATAGTCCTACATGGAAGATTTTACTCACCAAGGGTCACAAAAGTTTTTTATGAGACTCTAGTTGATAACAGAAAAAAAGACTCCAGCACAGTCCTGTTCTGAAGATCCTTAAGTGACAAAGCCTATCTCTGCTTACCATGAAGGTTTTCTTCTGCTGGTTGTCCCTTCTTCATCTTTAGTCTTGCTGCTCACTGCCTGTTCTGTGACCCTCTTTTCACCTTTTCTCTTTCAGCTTTCTGGGTCTCCAGCAGCAAGGTGCCTCCAGAGCCCGTGTACAGCTGGATAAATCAGTTGCTTGCTCACCCTACCCAATCCCACCTCCCCAGCCATTTGGACAGTGACAGTACCGTGGAAAGCAAATCTGATGCACCTATAGCAGGTTCCCTGTGTACCAGGCTCTCAAACCAGAGGAAAGCCCAGGTGATTCTCAGGCAAGATAACTCTGCTCCGTTCCTTGCCCTAGAGCCTCTGCTAAATATGTTGTGTCACCGCCTGCACCAAGTACGGCAGCAAGTGCACAAAGTTTCTGCTCTTTCTGATTCTCAGCTGGGGGTTGACCATGTGCCCAGTCTTGTACAAAGCTTAAGAACATATTGTTCTCTCCCAGAAGGTCACTGCATATGTATTGGACGTATACTGCAATATTAAACCTCAGAAGAGCCCTCTCAAAGTGATTTTCTTTTCCTTGCTAGTAAAAAAAGGGCAAAAAAACACTGTGTTTTTCACTCTGAACCAAATCAAAAGCAGAGTTGGCTGCTCAGGAATTTGTTCTGCCAGAGATGGTGTTATTCTTAGAGTACAGGGGTCATTATATACCAATATGCTTTTACAAGAATAAGGCACAAAGGCTTCAGATTTGATGTTAGATAGAGCGGTAATGTCTATTTGAATCAGAATCCTGCTATGAATTTTTAGGTTCATCTAATAATTATTCAGGTACCTCAAACTTTGTAATCAATTTCTTACTTCCTAATTACTGTCGGCTATGTTTTAGAAATGGATTAAATCCTTCCTGTGTAAAACACCTTGTGTGAATAAGGGTAAATGTATGATAGTTTTCATCAGGAGAAAATCTACTCCAACCTTTTCTGGACGACAGGTTTAATCCAAACACATCATAACTTCAAGAGGGGAAGAGCTGCTGTCTGGATCTGACCCCCTTCAGATCCTCCTCTGTAGTTACAATGTCCAACCCTTCTAACGTTTCTGTTTAAATGATTATGTAGAGTATGGCATTTTGCTTCTCATATCACTGAAAAGAACAAAGGTGTTTCATTGTGCTTTTCCAGATCTTGAGAAAAGAGATGGTATTTCACCATCCACACTACTTTGCACAGAATTCCTCTAGTATTAATTAGTACTTCTACTTAAATTCAAGTATTTATGTGCTAAGTGATATATTTGGAATAAAGCTGTAGATTAAGATTATAGTGCAGTCACATTTTAGCTATTTTCTGGAAGCATTCCTGAACTATGAATACCAACATCCAAAAAAGTGCAAAATCACCCACAGAAGAAAAATAATTTCAGTTTTTGACATGGCAAAGCAGACATACAAATATGGAATGACTTGCCACGGATGAAAGGCAGACAAAAAGTCCTCCCTTTCAGACTTCATCATTTGTACCACATTTTCAGGGCTAGAACCTAGGAATGAAATCTTGCTCTCATTGCGTAAGGTAAAAATTTTGTCACCTGCTTTAAAGTCAGGTTTTCACAATGGGCCTTCCTAATAACTTTAGTTGAGCTAAAGTAAACCTCTGTTGGTAGATGACAACAGGAAGACTTTCTCTCTGAAGGCAACTCATTAAAAAGTGTTGCAGCCATAAATACATAACCAATGCTGTAGTTGGCATTGGTCTTGTAAGTAATGGAATGGAGCGATGTGTTGTGAGTCTCATCTAACATGTTTTTAGATATATCTTGTGTAGGTGTCTATAGCAGACCTGACCACCTAAGACTCCTTTTACTGTAAATGGAGAGAGGTCATGACTGTAAGATAATGATTCTGCTGACTAGCCTATACATATCCTAGCTATATATATATCCTATATGTATATAGGATGAGATGAGTTGCTCCTCAGGAATGTCTGTTTTCTCCATCACCTTTCAAGTGACTTTGTGGTGGCCTTCATATACAGCATCTGGCTTGATGAAGTCTTTTCTCAGTATCCAACTGCACTTTCGTGATCAGTCTACATTTTCCAATGCAATTGCACTTCCATTTCATCATTGCAATCCAGCTCCAAGGCTTCTCTGACAAACAAATTCCAGAGCGGTTTAGCATCTGTACATGTGACATATTGCAGACACAGTGTGCTGAAATACATTGTAAAAACTCAGTTTTTATATAGTACTTAGAGATATTTGAGTGAAAGCACAAACTGTACAATCCAAGAGCAAATGTTCATTAATCAGCCTTGTATCATATGTGTTCTTCACTCTTTATTGTGCTGTTTCAGAAGCATATTTCCAGACTAGTTCAGTCAACTCCAAGGCAGACTGAGTCTTCTATTGTCTCATCAGTCTAAGAATACAGTCAAATTCTTACCTTTTGGAGAAGATATTTCATCTGAGCAGTTCCATGTGTGCTAAAGCATATCCATCTGGCATCCCTGAAGGGAACTCAGTGTGATAAATATTACTACAAATTAGTATAGTCTGAAACCTTGGCTCCAAAAGAAGGTTTAATTAACTGTATTTATTGAATGGTCTTGGGATGTGTTTTAAGGCTATTCCTTGCAGAGAGATGAAGGTAAACAGAGACTTCGATGCTGCACGTGTGCATTTGCGTGTGCGGACATGTCTCCTCTGATCCTTTTTCTTGTCCAAAATACAGGTCTTATTTTCTTGGTCCAGATGGAATATTCAACAACTTACTCACTGCCAGTAAAACTTTTGGGTGCCTTAGCTCTTTAAAATAAAATGTCAATAGCTGGTTTTTTTAACACATGACTCAGGGTAAAAGTGCTATTGCCAAGGTTTATCAGTCATTAAACTTTCACTCAGTGCAGATACAATCTGTTTGCCTGGGAGTTGAAACAAGAAAGAACATGTATTCCAAAGTGTAAACAAAGATCTCATATGATTATAGTGCTGACTTATCTTTGGTTAAAATATTTCACAGAACAGCTATGGAACGCCAGACACATACTTATGGATAGATATTCCACTGGTAAAATGGTGGAGGCTCTCCATTTGGGAACAGCCAATGTTAGGTGTAGGATGAACAGCAATAGAGACGCAGCCAGTTTTTGGAGAAAGGGTAGAAGTAAAAGATAATAAAGGGCAGATGGAACCACTCCTAGGTGGCTAGACAGATGGAAATGAATTCAGACAGTTTTAAAATTAAATTAAATTACAACACTCAAGTATGTGCAAAAATTAAGAGACTGAGCAACAAAAGACATTAGGAAAACCTAAAAAATAAATTAAAAAATGAATAAACAACTGCTGAGCTTTGCTGCTTTAGGTGAAATAAAACTCCAGATGGACCAATACCCAGATAAGTAAATATGGTAAGGATACTTCAGATTCGTATCATGTAATTAGTACTGTACACTAAAAGACTGATCCACCTGCAAACTCTCACACGCTTATAGTAATGTTTTCTGGAAGACAGAAAGAATATTACTTCACAGAAGGATACTTGGTCAGGTCCTCAGCTGATGCAAATTGGCTTAGCTACCTTGATTTCAGTGCAGTTATGCCAGTTAATTCTGGACTAGAACCTCAACTGAAGTTTTTACTTGTAAAAGTTTCAAATGTTTCATTTAATGCCTTCTGTGTTGGAAAAATTCTCTCTTCCACTCTTCTTCCATACTTCTAATTTGGTCCTATAATTTTCTCAGCCTCTTCTTTGCAGCCATTAATACATTCTGCTGAATTAATTAAATCCGAACAAATATTTTCCAGAAAGACATAATAAGAGTAAGGAATGTATCACTTGAGTTCATTTGCAAGGCAGAGCAATCCCACTCAAAATGGTGTTTCAGTTACTGATTTTGGGAATCTACAGTTACACTGTCTTTTATTCTTTGGAATCTGGAACTGACATTTATCCTAATTTTTTTTTTTTTTTTATAAGGTCCTTGACTTGACTCAGTACTGTACTATGTGAGATTTGGTATTAATGTAATATGCTGACATATATAGGGTCAGCTTCTCTTTTGAGTTTATATCTGAAAAAAAAATATAATTTTATTATATAATTAGAAAATGTATAATATACAACATATCTATAAGATATAATAAATGACGATATTAGGAATGATAAGGGAAACCCCAATATGTCACCCCAGGTCTTACAAAATGGGACGTGCAGTTCCTAAATCAGAGGTTTTCTACATCATACTTGGAAACTGTTTACTTTCTTTGCTTCAGTTTCCTTTTACTTCAGTTTAATGAGTCATATTTTCCTTCCTTATCAGTAGCTAGTGAGGATTATGTTGCCGGTACCTGAAGTGTTAACTTGGCATGGATAGGTGAAATGTGTTTCATCCCACCCAACGTTGCCTTTTGTGCCGGGTCCTTCAGTTCTGTAGTCTTTAGTCTACCTTCATAGACAACAGAGCAAAAACTACTTCCAGAAGATGCTTATTCCCACCCATCTCATATTCCTCTCCTATGTCAAGATGAATCAATCCCTGGGATGTCCATTTTGTTCTCCCTGGGCTAGAAAGAGCCTAGATTGCTAAATAGCTTAAAATTTCAAATAGCTGAAATCACACATATGTAACATATGTTACATGTACAGCCAAATAAACAGTTTTGAGAAGACTGGTATTTATAAATTGTGACATACATACACCTACTTACATAGCCACTAATGGTCATTGCCGGCTGGGAATTTCCCAACAATTCATAGCAGAAGTGTCTGAAGGAGGAATTTGAGGGGTAACAGACGCTTTCAATATGCTATGATTCAGGTCAATCTTTGGGGAATATTTTGCAGAAGATCAATCATCAAATATCTCTTTATAATAGTCTTCCTGTTATTAGACATGCCGTGTGTCAGTGCTTCTGACTTGAAGGGGGCAAAATATTCATGGCTGGAAGGAAAATCTGTGTGTATGATGATAGGTATCAGCAAGACATACAATGAAATTCAGCCCAGTTTAGAGAATCATTACAGATCTATTCTAAAAGCTTAAATGATGTGTCACCCTTAAGATCTATAAACTTGCTTGTTTCATGGGCAACCCATAAAAGGGATCTCTTATGCCTAGAGGGGGTCAGCTGTCCCTCTTGGGGTTTTTTAACTTTTTCAATAGCTAGGTTATTGGGCAGGCCATAAACTCAAGACCTCTGCCTGGAAGGCAGAAGCTCTGTGTTTGACCTGTGATTGCTCTGTTTTTGCCAAAGGAGATTGCAGGAGCAACATACAAATAAGTTCGGCCTCTGCCAGTAGGACACTTTTGCTTGACCTCAACTTGCTCTGCTATCGCTGAGCATATGTCTGGAAAGTAAAAATTTTTAGTTATCTTGTCATTCTTCTTTACAGACTGTTTCAGGTTGGTAAGAAGAAGTTTTGTGCTCCTTTCAAATCCAGAGTTCCTACAAGAGTTCTCGGGCAGATCCTGAAAAATATATATGTGCATATACAACATATACGTATTTTTTTTCACCATGGTTCAGCTCCAGTATTTTTATACTCTTTATTGGAAGTTCATCTTCAAACTACTTCAATTTCCAGGTGTTTTGCCTTTTGAAATCAAATCTTTGCCACACTCAAAACTAAAAACTGTTTGGAAAACAAATAAAAAAAAGATGAATCGGTTTCTCAACTTATAATGGCGTTCAGGAACTAGTGCGCAGGGGTAATCTATAACTATCACCAACCCTCATTATCAAATAGCACAATAGATATTCCTGCAAATCATATAACCAGGGTAGACTGCGTTCTTCCCTGTTATTTAATGAGGTCTAGAACAAATCTAGGAAATGACTTAATCTCTTATGACAAGCAGGATAATCACTTTTCTTTTTGGGACAGAGTAGCTTGCATGATTTACTTTAGTAAAAACTCAAAGGCTTGTAAACATTCAGAGTTACAGTCATTCACCAAGAAGAAGATAAGCATGGTGATGCTCAGGCAGTGGTATTGTTTATTCTTTTGATCTTTCATTTTTCTTCCTTTTCTTCCCACTGACTGTTACACCTACTTTTAGAAGCTAATAATCGGCATTCATACATTTGACAATATGAAATCATAAAATCATAGAATCATAGAATAGTTTATGTTGGAAGGGACCTTAAAGATCATCTAGTTCCAATCCCCTTACCATATGCAAGGACACCTCCCGCTAGACCTGGTTGCCCAAAGCCCCATCCAACCTGGCCTTGAACACTTCCAGGGATGGGGCCTCCACAACTTCCCTGGGCAACCTGTGCCAGTGTCTCAACACCCTCACAGGAAAGAATTTCTTCCTGAGATCTAATCTAAATCTACCCCCTTTTAGTTTGAAGCCATTACCCCTCGTCCTATCACTACATGCCCTTCTAAAAAGTCCCTCTCCAGCTTTCTTGTAGGCCCCTTTCAGATACTGGAAGGCTGCTCTAAGGTCTCCCCAGAGCCTTCTCTTCTCCAGGCTGAACAACCCCAAGTCTCTCAGCCTGTCCTCGAGGCAGAGGTGCTCTAACCCTTATTAAAATGTAATACTTTCATCTGCATGGCCATATAAAGCACTCTGGTTTTCCCCATCTTACTTCTCTGCAGGAAATGGAGAGAAATCCAGGCATTTAGATACTGCCAGCTATAGGTGTAATTTAGTTTCCATATAATTAGGGCTGCCTTTATTGACAAATTTTTCTCCTTGTTTATTATCACTTTAGACGCTTATCACTGTACCTAATGCTTTATCTTTACAATTTGGAGCTGTGGGTTTCATAACTTGTTCTGCTGAAAGCAGAATGATAAGGAGAATTGTGTAATGTACCAAATCTCAATGTTTTACAATGCCAGTGATGACAGATTAAAAAACTTGAGCTCTAAATAATAGCTAAACCCCATTAGCATTAGCAATTACATTTACATCTCTCTTCTCGTTTCTTTGTGATGTGGTAATTTTGTCTGTGATTTTGTGCTATTGCTGTGTTTGCTATATCCTTTTGCTTCTTCGAGAGCTAAAAGGAAAGGCACGAAATCTTGTGCTAATTCACATTTTGTTCTTGTGTTTTAATCTCTGATCAGTACTCTGGATTGCCTCAGCTAGTGTTAGGGAGCCCAGCAGTTTTAGGACACGGTTGGACTTGCAGTATAGATACAGATCTACAGCATCAGGCTTACTTTTTCCTAACATGCCACTCTTGGGAGGTCTGCTACACTAAATCCTACTGACCAATTCAGTGGGAAATTACAGAGCTATAAAATACTGCTGTCCTAACAGTAATCTACTGGAGCTTATAATTTATATATTAGGCCAAGATTAACTTTAGCAAACTGTATAGTTGAACTGAATTTTCTGCTCCATACAGAAAATTAGACTCTTTGAAGCTCAGTTTCTCTCACCCATCTGTTTGCTCCTCTGGATTTCCCCTGCCTTCAGAGATGATATACTGGGTCTCTACTGCAGTTCTTCATGCAAGCCAACAGTCACTGCCATTGTCCTAAAATTGGAGTGGGAGTCATTTTAAGAATTCTGAAAATGTGAGTATAAAACACTTTATGAATAGTATAATGAATACTTTACAAATCTCAGTGTGTTTATAGGTTTTATTAACTTTCCATGAAATCTGTTAGGTGTTTTCATCCACCATATTTAGAAATAAATATCTGAAAAAATATTTTAGATTAAATCCACTGCAATATTTTAAATTAAAACCTCCTCCTTCTACACACACACACACACACACACACACACTGCATTAACACAACTGTAATACTTCCTTTTCACTGAAACTGAGAGCAGCTCCAGACAAGAAATCCCTGGATTAACTTTACCCTTGCACACAACTGCTGCTTCTTCATTCTAACTCACTACTGACTAATCAGCTGTCTGGCAGGGTCTAGGGTATAAAAAGCATCAAAGTAACTTAAAGCCACTTTTGTTCTCCCCTTATGTATATGAGGAGTTACAAAATACACAATCCAACTCATTGTGCTTTATGCCACTCCATACCCAGCCCTCATCCAGTTTTCCTCTCACTAATGGCAGTAAAAGGGTTCTGACTAACTTGGGAAAAGCATGGCCTTAAATGCTGATGATTTCCTGAACACAGCTCAGATGTTACATACACTCAACCTTTGTGTTTCCTGGGATATTGGTCTAACCACCAAGAAAAGTACAAAAACTTCATTCACATTTCTTTTTTTAGTAGCAGAAAGGGATATTATGTAACTTTGGAAATTTGATAAAGATTCAGCTTCAGAGACTGGCTAGTTAATGGAAGCATTCTGGTTTCCTCAAAAGAACTATGTCTCTGCAACAATCATGGCTGAGGAGTCCCCCAGGGCTTGGACTCCTCTTCTGTACTGCTGAAAGGATAATATTTAGAACAGAGACAATCAGCTATTCAAGCCCTGCCCTCATTTATGTTGTACACTTTGGATAACACTCACCCAGTAGCGGAAATTGTCAAAGCTTTGCCTATCTTTTAAGCCCTCTGTAAGGATGGACAGGGAAAATAGGAAGCTTGAACGAATCTCTGAATATGGTACACTGTTGCTGTGCAAAGTAGTTATACACACATTAATATGCTTCTCTGGAAATGGTTTTGACCTCAAGGTGTTCAGAGCTTCAGCTTAGTATTGCTTTTGCCATGAATAAGAGCTATTTGGCTATGGAATCTGTTCTCTGAGGCACTGTCCAGAGTGACTACTACATTTTTTTTACGGTGTGACATGGGGCTTAAGGAAATGCCCAGAAATACACAGCTGGAAGAGGAGAGAGTGTCAGAAGACAAGGAAGACTGGGTTTATCACAGGTGAATAGGGAAATCCTGAAGCTGGGGGAAAACCATGAAGTTAGGAAAAGTGTGTACTAAGTTAATACTGACAAGAAGAGAGAATTTTTGTTTGATGGTATAGTTCTGACTGGGATGAGAACGATGCCTGATAGGTGAGGTCACTTGTTCACATCATGTTTAATAGTTTTGGTGTAGCACAACAAAAATATAGTCCTCTTCTCTAGGCTTTTAGTAATCTATTAGGCTCTGGGCCACCCAGTTTCACCACCCAACAAGTTCCCTGGAGGCAGCAGCAGGGGCTACTGGAGGGATTATTCTTCAGACAGCATCAACACAATTTTTTTTTCAGATAGTTCAGTGGTTCTCAAACTAGTTTTTCTTTGCTTCTCAACGGGAGGCCTTGGGATAGGACACAGTAACAATGGTTTTGGCTGTATGGCTCCCAGGAACTACAGCCCCTATCTGCTGCTTCTCCTTGTGCGGTCCATCTCTGCCCCTAATCAAAATTACTTCTACAACAGATTCTTCCCCTTGACTCTAACTGCCACTGCTTCTTGTGGGAATCTGCCTGGCAATATGCCCCGTCTTCTTTTCTCTCCATTCTCTTACCCCTAGTTTGAGAACTATGATCTTAAGACAGATTCTGCTGATTTTTTTTTTTTTAATTTTAATTGAAATTAATTGGTCTCCTGAGGTTTGCAACTTTCTCAAGGACTTTGGAGTTGATCTGGTGAAGCATTTCAGACTTTCTGCCTTGCTAGTATCTTTTTTATTTCTCCCTTCTCTCTTTGTCTCTTCCAACTTCTCCTCCCTCATCTTCATAATGTTGGAGTGACAACCTTGGGGAGTTGTTTTACCTCTATTACCCTTATTTTAACACTAAAAGAAGCCATTAGAGTGCTGTCATTTCCATTTATTGGAACAGATTGAGAGTTCTGAAAAGTACCGTCAGGTTGCTGAAAAGCATTTCTATTTGCCAGTAAATTACTTCTTGGCGTATGAATGGCTACAGCCCTTGCTGAAACTGTCTGGTGTTCTAAACACACATGGAAGTAGTCCCTATTTTCTTGCTTTCTTTTCAGCTCCCTTTCCTCTAAAATACATTATGTTTTACCAGTTTTGTGGAATTTTCTCCAAAAAATCAGGACTGAGTCAGTTACATTGCTGAAGAGTGGCAAGATGATATCAAGAATACAGAGATGACATTAAGCCGGCCTGGCCAATAAAACATATAAGTATTTACAAACAAATACACATTTTTGCCTGAATACAGAATATCAATATTAGATGTTAAATATTGAACTTCACATAAGTTACTAATTTCTCCCTAATACTAGGGTAGTAGCTTTATTCACAGGATGATGACCAGATCTTCACGGTTTTAGTCAGTGTTCATATTTTCGTGCACATATTCATAAACACTCACTAGAATTAACAAGCAAATGAACAACATTAAATAAGCAATAAATGTAAAACTATTTTTCTGCTCCTCTAGTATGCATACTTTTTGATTCTACAGATGATAAATGAAAACCTTCAGATTTCATCACAAAACAAGTGACTAAAAGGCAGATGAAGATTTTTTATGCACATTTTGAATTTATTGTGTTTCAGGTATAAAAAGGTTTTATATGTCACAGAAAGTCATTCCAACAGTATTAAAGGAACTTTTTGGTGGAGTGGAGGTTATGGCTTAGCTAGCATCTTACTTAAGAGGGAATACGTACTGGCAAAGTGGAAGGGATCTTCTGCAATTAAACACAAATGTTTACAAAAGGTTTAAAACAAGAGCTTGAAGAGAGAGGGGAGAACCTTACCAGAGAGAATATATTCTTTACTCTGTCTTGCAAACGCAATTATCAACATTTTAAACGAGGCAGTCACAAGGAACACTGCCTATGACTGTGCTGGCATCAGCAAAGTCATTTTGTTAGATGAATCCTCCACTTAATTGTTACTTTGCTCCACCTAATTGACAGTGTGGTGGGTTGACCTTGGCTATCTGCTAGATCCCCACCCAGACACTCTCTCACTCCCCCTCCTCAAGCAGACAGGGAAGAAAATGAGACAGAAAAGCTTGTAGTATGCGATAAAGACAGTTTTATAAGAAAAGCAAAAGCTATGTGTGGAAACAAAGCAAAAAGAGGAATTTATTCACTATTTCTCATCAGCAGGCAGATGTCCAGCCGCTTCCTGGAAAGCAGGGCCTCAGTATGCATACCAGTTGCTTGGGAAGATAAATGCCATAAGCACGAATGCCCTTACATCCTCCCCTTTTTGTCAGCTTTTATTGCTGAGCACAATGTCATACAGTATGGAACATCCCTTTGGTGAGTTTGGGTCAGCTGTCCTGGTTATGTCCCCTCCCAACCTCTTACCCACCACCAGTGTACTAGCCATGGTGGGGGGTGGTTGGAGAGAATTATAGAATATGAAGGTCTTGATGCTGTGAAAGCACTGTTCAGCAATAGCCAAAACATGGTGTATCAACACTGTTTTAGCACAAATGCAAAGCACAACACCGTACCAGCTCCTATGAAGAAAGTTAACTCCATTCTAGCCAGACTCAGTACAGACAGCAAGTAAACACGTTCATCACCAAATAATCAGAAAATTTTGAAATATTAGTAGTAGATGATCAAGTATTATCAAGAAGCACAAGCAACTGAAAAGTGTTGCAGGATAAATATTGTAAAAAGTTTAAGGAAGTAAATACAATCCTGCATTTATGAGATGTGCAAGCATTTTCCGATATTTCCCTGACACCTTTCCTGACATACAGAGAAGGATGATGAACAGGAATTCTGGAGAAGAAGAAAATTCTCTGGCATTAATTAGCTGACGCTACTAAGCAAGATTGACTTCAGTACTTGGTATGGACCAAATAATAAACTCTCTTGAAGCGAAGCTGTTCTGTTGGCTTTGTACGGACTAGAACTAGCTCAACCAGAAGATAACATTTGACTGCTCATGTCCATATTCTGAAACTGAGACAAAATCACCTTGCTTCTGGAATTATTTCTTGGTTCCTACTGATTTTTTTTGAAGGTAGAGAGTTCCCATTTCATGAAAAGGATGCTCAGTTAAAATTCATATGTTGAACAAAAATATTCGCTGAAATAGAAGTACTAAAAAGTGCAGTACAACTAAAGCCCTGAGGTCATTAAATAGTACTGATAACAAAAAAGTGTATCAGTACATTAGGTCTATTTAAGTTTTTAAACTTGTGAAATACAAATGAATTTTTCATCCTTTGAATGTGAGCAGATGAAGAAAGAATGCTCTATTAGGCAAATTCATAACTTCATCGACAAAGTTTTATATCTTTAAATAGCGTAATATTTTTATGCTGACCTTTCCAGAAGAAACCACTGGAAGATATTGGAGAAGATAAACTTAATTGTGAATGCTGAAATATTGAGACACGTTCATAAGCTTTGCTATAAAAGTACTCTTTTGGAATGATAATCCTTACCAGCCATAAAAATCACCAAGCCCCAACGCCACCTTCTGTGTCTAATACTGCACAAATGCACTGTCAATCATTATACTCAATACCGGGAAATTTACATTTTCTACATGACTGAAAGTGCTTATATGACTAAATAAAGTTCATTAAAACACTGCCAGCTTCAAACCTTTGTAGACAAAAGGAGGAAATGCCTAATAGAGATGTTCTTAACCCTGTTTAACCCGCATTTAGCTTGTGGGAATAAATCTTTGGGTTTTATCACTGTAAAGGATCATTTTTTGTGTGTGTCATTGTTTTAAATATGTTGAATGCAAAACCCATTTAAACCAGTCCAAGACTTCAAACATGACCAGGCTTTATTCATGCTCTCACATGTTGGCAAGCTAGGGACTTAAATTCTAAGAGCATGTCCCAGCGGAAACTTTAAAGACCTTGCTAGTGGAAATGGTCTATCTAATCTCGCATTAAATAAGAAATATAAATCTGCATGAAAAGTTCATGACTATCTTGGAAGTCTAACAAATTGAGGTACTTGTTTATTGGTTAAGACAAAACTTTATAGCTCTGTAAGCATTATCAGCCCAAGTTAATGAGCCATGGTATTCATTCTATCTCATGCAACACTTCTAGATTTATGTTGAATTGAAGTGTACGAGCACTTTTAAACTTTTTTTTTTTAAATTAACAAACTATTTTATAGGTCATATGGCTGAAGGTTGATATATTAAAATACAAGCTTTTGTGGGAACTGTAATTAGAAAAGCATGTTTGATCAGAAAGAAGGAAATCAAAAAAAGGTCATATGTTACAGTCCATCAGTTTTATACTACCAGTATAAGATCTAGAGAAATGACAATGTAATATGTAGTTTAAACTTGGCCAGTGTCTAGTCTGATGGCTTAATTCAAATAAATGTTTTGTGTGAATCCCATCTGCCAAGAAGATATTTGTAAAAGCCTTATACCCATACAAATATTCATCTCAGACTTTATAATTTCACTTAGGCACAAATAAATAAATCATTGTTTGGGAACAGAAGACAGCAATTGTTCATCCAAACCATTCCAGGTTTTGCCATTAAACTAATCAATAAAGCTCTGAAAGGAATCTTCTATATGTCAAATGAAAACAGACTTGTAGGGAGGAAATTTTTTTTTTATTTGATATAATAAAGAAGTCTGTGTTTATTAGATGTTATTCAGGGATTTGATACAATGGATCTTCTGAATAAATCCAGGAAATATTGTTCTGGTTGAAAAACCACCACTTTCTAATAACTTGGCTGAACATTCTGAGACATTGTGTTCAAGCTCTGGATCTTACACTGGGCTAATACCACTAATTCATTAATATTATTGATATATATCTGTTCCTGGTAAATTCTAATGCTTTGATCTCTTCTTGATATGGCTTAAAATGATAGTTTAATTGATGTTGCCTTTATATGCTTTGAGTTTAAGGATTCAAATTATTTATGTAGAGTGGAAGTAAGTATATGATACAACTGACAAAATCTAGGAATCAAAATCTGTGGCTGGTCAACTGAGACTCTCTTTGCAGAGAGCAGAGTTAGTTAGCAGAGGTATATTTCATCCCATCTTAAAATAGATGTCAAAAATAGGTCAAGTGTATCACACCCTGGAAGTGCTTACTTCTGTCTATTGACGTTTGCAAACTCAGCTATTGATTTCTCTTGCAGAAATCCTAGCACAAGTGTTTATACTTTCATTGTCAGATGTGATTAAGAACTTGCACATAGCACTAAAGTGACTGAAGAAACGTTCCTGAAGCGTCTACTCCAAATCTGTCCAGCTCTTGAAGAGCTCTATTTATTTCACAACAGGAATTTTAAAAGAATCAGCTTAGGGCTATAATGATAATTTTATTTGCTCTGACTGTGGATTCCAGTTGCACATGCAAGGACACAGGTTTATTTGTTCTGATTGCAAACTTAATGAGTGGGCAATGAAGCCTGGCATGAACGCTAATGAGGAAGAAGTTCACATTTTGTCAGGAGTACAGGCTGGACTCAACAATGAAAGAAATGTCAAGTGATGACAAGGGTTCTGCCTCATGTAGTCATGAAAAAAAGAAAGCAGGAGTAGGGTTCAAAGAGGAATGTATTCCTTAAAGTACTAAAAGAAGAAAATGAGCCTTAGAACAGTTAAACTGGAGAGAGTGTTGGTCAGAGAGGGAAAAGAAACTAATTGCTATAGTGAAGAACACAATAGGATGAATGAAGAGAAAATCACAAGCGAGAGAAGGCCAAGTGGTTCTTTCTGAGCCTTTCAGAGTTGCTGATAATTGACAGTTCTTGGATTCAAACCAAAAGTTTTGCTATATTTGATCTAAAGATAACCCCAATAGCTTGGAGGGAGTTTCGTGAATGTATCTGGGAACACTTATCTCACCTCATGAAAACAATATATATTTTTAAGTGATAACAAGTTCATTTCTGTATAGTAGGGAAGAAAGAAAGTGTGGAAAAATGACTCATTTCCAAATGTGATAAGAAAATAAGGTAGTGTTTCATTTAGAAGGCGTGTCTGACAGCAAACTTTAATTGATATGCCCAAAAGCCTTGGAAAACTTGGGGAAAAAAAAAAAAAGAAACCTTAATAAAAATAGAGCTACTATCATTCTGAAGTATAATTTACCTCCATTACTCCATTAAGGAGGTAATACACATCATGTCTTGTTTCGATCAAAGCCTATGGATGTATGGAGATTAGATCCAGTAGGAATTAAACTACTGCCTCTGGAACACTACACATTTTCAGGTGTGTAACACAGGGTAAGGAAAAAATTAAATTTATTCAACTATATGAGAAAGAAAGAACAAGAAAGTCAAAAATGGAAATACACGTATGTTGTTTATTCAGCATTCAGAAGAATGGTATCAGGACGTGGGATTCAAGATTGAATTATCATAGTTTAGCTAACTGCTGTCTGCCACCTAACTCAAGCTGGCAATAATGGATATTATTAGCCCACCCCCCAGCTGTGAAGATCTCTAAACTGATTTGCATTGCCTCACATCTGAACCAGGATAAGCACAAATATGTAAACATTATTGTGAATGTGCAATAGCTTACCCTGCCTAAATCATAATTAGGCTGTGTACTCAAGCCATTGAGCTGTTAGATCTACAGACAGTCAGAAACATGCAGGACTATGAGGCATTTCTTTCAGGCCTATGGAAAAGTTCATATTTATTTCCCCTAGTAACAACTTTATAAACTGGTTAGGACAACTTTCCTATTCCAAATCAACACGATTTTTGAAGAGGACAACAAAGAAAACTAGCATTAACAAAAGGCAGACGGTACAGTTTCTGGGAAGATATATTTTCCTGCAAGAATGGATTTAGTCCAATCAGATCAAAATCATATGCTTCCAAAGTATTGCATGGATCTGAAATTCTGCAGTGTTTATTTCTGGGTTTTGTTTTTCCTCTTTATTCACAAAACCTTGATATACTGGGAAACATGTTTTTGAAGATTCAGTAAGATTAATGGTGGTGCTATTAAAACTAATGGTGGCCAAAACTGAGTATTTCACTGAACAGTTGCATCTCTTTTCAGGGAAGAACATCCCTGAAGACGGTGAAATCATGAAAGATCATGAAAGACTAAGCAAATGTTAACTCTGTTCCTGAAAATTCATGTTCGGGACCACCAGGCTCCTCACAGTAAATCTAAGAGTTCAGCCCAGCTACAGGTCTGGGACATCACAGCTTCAGGGATTATAGCAGTCCAGATGAATCTCTTTTCCAAGTGAGAGCTCTGGCTTGACTGTCTTTTACAAGGAGGGAGAGGCTAAAATTGTAGGTCTCTAGGGAAAAATCCACTTAACCCTTTCTTAGAGTTAGCAAAATGGTCACTGAACTGGAAATGCTTCAAAACAATCTCAGTTCAACAAACCACTCCTGAATTAGTGCTGTTAATTGAATTTTCCAACAAGTTCTGAAGAAAGACCTGAAATATTTTAGTTTCTGGGCCTCTCAAATCATAGTGACTGGAAAGAAAATACATTTATAAATTTATTTCTGATATAAATTAATCAGTTTTAATGTGCACACAGGGGTCCATTTTGAAAGAGAAATGAAAGGAGGTTTTGATTGTTCAACAGTCAACAGACTTATCTGCTCCCAGCAGAGTCTTTTTGGTGCTTACACACCACTCTTGTGTCTAAATGGAAAGAAAAAAATGATCTGTTTCAAAAAAATTCACTTCTTGGTGTTGGGTACTCATGAAAGATGGGACTTCATTAAGGAAACATGTTAGCTTCCTATATGCAATTACCAGCATGCTATATTTTTTCCTTTAAATATATTGCAGTTCAACATGAGCCTGCTTGGCAACCTGTAGAAGAATTTACATGAATAGATGCAATCTGTTACAGTTACAGTAATCTGCAGCGATTATTTCATAATTCAGAACTGTGGAGGCGTTGAGTCCATACCTGAACCATTAATATCCTGAAAGTGTATAAACAACTTCAGTGTCAAGGAGTCTCTTTTCCCACAAAGATTCATCACAATATTAAAATTCACACCTGAGGCTGCAGGGTAGGGCTGTTAACAGCTGAATTGGAAGAAAGTATACTCTAGATAGAGTTCATTCTATCAGACTGACTTGTCAGAATTAGTTTCACTTTGTATTCCTTCCATAGAGCTCGACGAATGCAATGAATGCATTAAATGAAACTTGATTCTTTGTGTTTTAAACATAGATCTGAGTACGAATAAATTATTCCAATACATGTACAGCTATATTTTCCATAATGTAATGACATTTTACATAGTTATCAGCTGCTGATGTTTTAAGAAAAGGCATTTTTTAAAGTCAGACTACATATGCTTATGGAATGTATCTGGCAGCCTCAGAGAAAGCCTGCCACACTAAACAAGTTATTTTCCCGTGAGTTATCAGATAAGTGGCCCGTATCCCTGCAGAGCTCTCCTGTAAATCTTTAAAAAATGTAAGAAAATCTCATTATGATCACAATATGGTCCTGGATGTTTTGTAAAGCCAACAGCTCTTCCAGCCAACTTAATATTCCAGCCCTGGGAGGGACTCCTCCCTGTGTTTTGGGAGCCCTACAAGTTGTTTCTGAAATTCCAATATAATCACCAGTTTTATACCAGAAATCCCATGGAAGAGGCCTGATTGGAATGTGTGCATTTAGAAAACTGTATGATTTTTTTAAGACTCTTTCTGTAGCTCTGTTTAGTGGAACTGACTCAAACCTCAGCCTTACAAGTACAGAAATACTTTCCTTCCCAACCTGTCAAAATATGGTCACTTGTTCAACTTCAGAAAGAACATATTCATATGTTCTCATTCTCATGCTGCCTCTCATGCCACATCCACAAGGTCATCTCTTTAACTTTCAAATCATTCCTTAAAATTGTTCCCTGGGCTGCTTACAAATAAGCAAGCTAACATCAGGCTAAGACCATTGATGACTATTACTCATCACTGGATTAACCAATATTTCCTCATTTCCTTAAAAGCCCTTGGCTGCCTAGGTATAGCTGTTTCACCCACAAATTTATTTTTCAGCCTTTGGTGATGTGGGTTCAAGATCCAGCATTCCTCCTTTCTTCACAAAATGTAGACACCGTGGCACTTTCAAAAAATAAACTTGGAATGGCATTTAGAACAAGATTAATATACTTACATAAAAGGCACTTACATGTGAGGTAAGTATTTAATTTCCTTATTTATTTAGTGACAATATAGTCAACACCATCAATAGAATTTACTGAGAAGTTCAATTCATCTTTAAAGAGACACATAAGTTCAGTTCAGTAGCCTAGGCCTAGGCACCTAAAGGCATCTGAGGTGCTTTAGAATATTCAAGATAAACAGACAGAACTGGTAGGTATGACATACTACCAATGATCTTCTGAAGCAGCCCTTTAGGCCATTTCAAATGACACTGGAGATCTAAATTGCACCTTTAGTATGAAACCGAGTTCCACATTTGGCATGTAGAGGGAAATCTAGATTATGTAAATTTCTTCTGTCATTAATAGAGAGAGCCAAGGTAGCTCTGGCAGACAACTTGGAGTTTGTATGAGTGATGAGCTGCCTAGAGCTCGTTAAAAATTATCTTAATTCAGATGTATATCAAAATTTCTTATTTTCTATAGACATCTTCTTGGGATTATACAGAATGCATATCTGTTCATTTGGTGGTCCATAATCTGTCAACCTCTAAATCTGTAAAACCATTCAATTCCAGTGAGTAATGCCTGACCCCAAGGCCAAGTGGAAAGATAAGGCGTATGCCTACACTACACAGAACTCTTTCCTTCTGAAACACTCAGTCTATAGTTGAGTGGCACAGACTAGGGCCTACATCTGTGCTTTTGACTGTTCTCTGTTCCCTGTGCTTTTCCCTAGGGCACCCAATGCTCATATCATACAGCTTGTACAGAACAGGGACCTCTGAGGTCCTGAAACGGAGTCATGTTAGAGCAGATATTCCTGTGGATGCTCTTGCTGTTCCCCTCAATACCCTAGTTAAACAACTGACCCCGTGTATAGATAAAAGGTACCAACTGGACAAGTTGCCTATATCTTTCCTTCCAGATGAGAACACTTTCTGAAAGACTACTAAAGAAGACTTATTCTGATCCAGCTGGTGGCTAAACTGGTACTGATCTAGCAATTGCTCTTTTAAAACACACTTGCTACAGGACTGTAGTCTAAATTTAGCATAGTGAATGTTTTTGTTCAAAGGCCATGCTAGTCAACAATTTCCAGTGCTGGAAAATATTATAAAGACTGGGAACAGCAGGCTCTCTGTTTTTTTCCAACAGCATTAGAAATTACCAGCTCTGAAATGAGACCCAGGCTCCTGGTTAGCCTGGAAATGAATAAGAACCACCTAGCTCTCCAATACAGATCTTGAATTAATTCTGGCTTCTGGTTGGAAACATAATTCATTTCCCTTTAATTTTTAAGTTCTTGAAAGGTTTTTTGATTAAAATTGGGAGGTGATGTGACAGGAGAATGCCAACTTTGTGCTGCTTGTTTCTTGAGAACAGGAAAACCGGTACCCTGATGGAAGCCTCATAGGAAAAGGTCCGTATGTTTGAAAGGAGAGAGGGGGAGAAGGAGAGAGGGAGAGGGGAAAAGAGGGGGAGAAAGAGGGACATTAGTAGAAAGAGGAAATGGAAAACAGAAAGCTATAAGGTGAAGACCAGAAAATTGTTGGGTCGCTGTTTCCAGGATTTTGTTCTTGCTGAGCCCGTGTCCTGCAGCACTGAGTGCATCCTGCACACTATGATAGGAGCAAGTTTGGAAAGGTAAGTAGAGGTAGAAATACTCTCTGGCCTAACCTCTCACAGCAGATTGGCTGGGCTGCCATCGCAAGTCAATTTTACAGTGGAGATGGGACAAGTTTGGAGACGGGCTTGAGCATAGACTAGAGGTGAACTACAGAAGCCTGAGGTTTTTAAAGCAAAGAGGATTGGTAAGAGGTTGTGCAAGGTGTGGAAGAGTGTCTGACTTAGAGAACTTGGCTGCGCTATTATGGTACATAGGTATACAGCTGTTTTGTCTTCACTGGGTGCCACTAATTGAAGTGGCTTTGCTATGTGTTGATAATCAATGTTCTTCAGAAATCAAGGTGGCAATATGTCAGTGAGAGTTTGTCAGATCCATCTCTGTATAAATTGCTACAGTCATATGTTCTAGAGGCTTTAAGTAAATTTTATATTTACACAATTGCAAAGAAACACATTTAATAAATAAGAAACTTTGAGGTACTCTAAAAAAACATCTTTAAAAAAAACCAAACTCAAACACACAGCAAAAAATCAACCAAAGCCCTGTATGACAAGTGTTTCATTTTAGTTTATTCCAGCCTTGAGCAGAGTAAAGGAGAACATTTTATTTTAGGAACATGGTTTAAGAATAAATCTCTGTTCAAGACAGCACTGGAGTAGTTGCTTAATTTCCATTGACACCTGTGGGACATAAGCACATGATTCACATTATATAGATGCTTAAGTGCTTCCCTGAATAGGACTGTGACACAGTGACCCAGCCCCGAAAGTGTGGTAATGTATTATATGCGGCCTCTATAATATGCCAGTAAACCAGAAATAAAATGGCTTCTTGTGCCAAATACCTCTCATGATATGTAGCTTACAGAATGGTACATTGTAGGTTTACTACTGTAATTCATTTTTATCACTGCAGTTCAGCTGATTTCCTGAGAGAAAAGGCAAACAAGATAGAAGAATCAGCACTCCATGACTGGTCTGTACCTAAAGAGATTTATTCTCAAATAAGCTTAAGAGCACTCTTTTTGCATTCTGATAGACTACAAGCAGCTAGAAGAAAGGCCATGCTATTCCCAGGGCTCTCAAACAGTAGAGAAATAAAAGGATGCCTAAGACACGGGTTGAAACTTTGTCAACATTCAGCAGAAAATCCTCCAATGTAACTGAAAGGCAGAAATATTCTACTGCGGAAGAACAAACTTATTCAGCAGCTCCTCAGTTCACTGGCTGAGAAATACCCTTCCATGTGACATCTAGGATAAGACACATTTTAAGATCATTGCCTTATTTATATCAATTTTTTTTGTAGGTATTTCCAATTTTATAATTAAGAACCTGACTCTTTTGCTTAGCTGGAATACAACTTGTCTTCATATTAAGTCCAGAATTCAAACTGATTAGATAAATCTGGAGAAGTACATGATACATGTTCAGGCAAAAAATCCAAATAAATCAGTGTTGCAATCAACTTTGTTGCAGGGTCTATATCTTGAGAGGAATTAGGGGATCAAAAGATATGGTATGCTTCTTGCTAAATTCAGTGCTTGCTTTAGGGTCTGGAAGAAACAGGAATTGCTCCTGGATGGTATTAGGCAATTCATGACTTTGAACTACACTGTCTCAGGGAAAAAAAGCTTGAAGTGCTCTTTGTATTGAAAAGCGTTGAAGCTGGAAGACTAGAATGGAAATAAAGGCAGATTTCTGGAGCTGGAGAAATGATGATAGGTAGGTGAAGATGTGCAGGAGACGAATTCAGCAAGGTGAAGTCCATCCTGTGTAAATGGAGGCAGAGGCTGGAGGAGCTCAGAGCATGCAGGAACTCTGGTTGGAGAACCAAAAATCAGGAGTGTGACTTGAATGTGGGGATGTCACGTGGAAGGTGGATGCCATGTGAGAGGGTGGTACATGGAGCATATACCATAGAGTAAGAAATGTCTAGAGACTGTGATGAAAAAGATTATCTTCTGCAGGCAGGTATCATTGCTGTAGACCCTTAAGTGCAAAGAGAGCAGAAGCAATTTGTTACCGTGCAGGTTTGCATCTGGGAAGACTTTTTTGCTGAGGTGGATTCAGGGCACTCAGAGACTTCCAGAGGATCAGAATATCTCATCAATGCAGTTTTACAAAATTCCTGCATTACCTTGATTTAAGGAGGCAGTAAAAATGACTCTGTGTTATAGAAGTAAATTAGTCTGTTACATTCACTCCAAAAGCTACAATCCAGATGAGCTACAACAGTAGCGACAGCATCAGAATTACTTCTTATCACCTGCTCACAGATGATGGGAAAAACGCTTGAAAAAGTGGTCTGCAAATACTTCCATGAAAAGAAATTCAGCAAAAGCATAGTGAACAAAAGATTGCAAAGGTCTGGAAAGCATTACCGAGGACACTGGGTGTATCATGGAGTACTGGGGGCCAGTACTCCTGAGGAGGCTCCTCAGGGTGACAGGGCAGAACATCTCAGCCAGGGCCAGCCCACCTCAATCAGTAGCAGGACAGGCCAGGGGCAGCTGGGGCAGTCCCAGACCTGAGCATCAGGTGCCTCCATGGGGATAGGGACAGGATGAGACCAGTCTGGGACATTGGTCTGCAGGTGAGGGTCAGGATCCAAATCCGGGAGGAGGATCAGACCCAGGGTCAGCATGGGATGGCCATGCAAGGCGGTGGGGATGGAGAGATCTGTCATTGATGCTTGATTCCCAAAAAAACGTGTGAATACTGGGATGTGTAACTATGGCAACACGTGCACAGAGAAAAATGCCACAACTGAGAATTTCTAATTTTAAGTGTTGAAGAGAATTTCAAAAGCAGAGTTTAAATTACTTTGTGTAAACTGATTTCCATAGTTTATGAACTGAACCTTAATTTTGGTATGACTGAACTGTAATCTAAACTGATGAAAGACACACACGGCTATTTCCCGAGCTGCTGCCAAATACTCAGTCGGTGCTCACACAGCATTAATACTCGCTACATTTTCTAAAGGGTCTACAACATATATTTGGTCTGGCTTGCCTGATACTTGAAATAATTGATTTTTATTCATGGAAACTGATTCTATTCTATATTGTTAATATGGGTTTGCAGGTAAACTTCTTAAGTCCTCTTATTTTCATTGAAATTACCCCAAAGATTCACAAACAGGGGAAGTGGGCTTGATCCCTACCTTACTCAATCTAGCCTCAAAGACTTGGCTTTGGTGGTCATTTCCTTCTCTCAGAGGATTTACACAGAAAACAACTGCTTTGAATTCCTGGGTTGATACAGGTCTGAAATCATCATCCACCTCTCATTTTATTACCCACGAAAGAATAAACAAAATTTCACACATCCATTTAAACGAGCTTAAGTTCCACTGTATTAAAATATTTCTCACAAGACTTCTTGAGTAGAACCTGTTCTATCATCCAAGCATGTTTAAATCCACAGTTTGCATGTTCTGCTTTCTCACAAAAGTACTGGTAGGAAATAGTAAAACAGAATAGAAGAGTTCTCAAAAAAAAAAAAAAAAAAAAA
>VFFE01009170.1:480552-503763 GCA_008921705.1 Burhinus oedicnemus | reverse complement strand
ATAATACAGCTCTTTTATGTGTTTCATTATAATTAGGCATACTTATCAAGACTTAATTGGCTGAGCTCTAAAGATTACATTTACCTGGTCCTCCTACTTGCGGTTTCAAGCCAAGGGTTCTTTCTTGTCTCCACAGTCCATACTTTCTCAAAGTTGTTTTCCACTAAATTCCCAGGCCATCATGACCTTCGTAAATTCCTTGTCAGCACCTGGCTCACTGTAGTCAGGCCCTTACGCTAACAAGGAGATTGCTTGTACAAATGTTCTGTGGACCCGTGACCATTCTCATAGAGCCACTCTGCAACATAAATGGAAATCACAGAAGTTTCCTTACCATTGGAATAACTTCCATGACCTAAACCAGGATAGCATTGTGCTGTATCACCTCAAAGAAAAAGGCAAATTTTTACTTTGAATTTAAAAGGTGAGATACCTTATGGCAGCTGCCTGGCCTCCATCTGCCAATTGAGAAAGACATGGCTCTCCTGTAAGAACTTGGATGTATCTTCCAGTCCTGTGCAACAGTCTCAGGCTCCCTAGGACATTTCAATTGACGTCAGACACCTAAATTTGGATAAATTAATTGAATCCAGTAGAAGCTAGACATCATAGCTGGTCAAATGCCAGGTTGTCTAAACATAGGAGTCTAATGCCATTTGAAATATTTTACGGTATCTCACCTGGGCTCCAGCTATCACTCTGTATGAGTTGTTCTGTGTCGTCTGATATGCCAGCATGTTTTGAACGGCACTAGATGTTTATATCAGGCAAATGAATCACGCCATAGATGTTTACTCTGAAAGGAGCTGAATAGCTTTTCCAGGTACTGTCAACCGTGTTATCAAAATCTCTGTTGATCCTTATGAGATCTTAGACACCTACTGAATACTTAAAAGTCTGCATGTATATTCCTAAATTTAGACACATTTTAGACAATCTAAATCTGCACTGTTGTTAACTTTCATTTATGTCAGTCTTTTGATAGTTCTAGATAGCCCTGAAGAGGGACAGTCTTTCCACCTAACCACATTCAAATATAGATTCAGGAAAACAGAGCTGAAAGTGAATAATGTATTGATAAAAGTTAACAGTGGACAACGGTAGCTGATAGCACTCTGTGTTAATAGCCTAGAGACCAGCTGACCTTTGTTTTTGGCTTTGCGCTTCACAGTCAAAAACATTCCTGAGTGTGCTCAGTCCAAAAGTGTTGCATTTTGCTGCCTAATGACTTGGTTAGACAGCAGTTCCAAATGGAAATCTGTCCAGGCCACCTGATGGGAGGCTGGTCTTAGTTCTGGTGAAAATAATAGCAGGTGTGGAGAGACCCCTTTGGCAACAAAATGGGCCAGCACAATTTTTGCGTTAATAAAACATGTGTTCTTAGTTTCATTTGCATGAAACCTTTTCCGTTCATGTGCATTTACCCAATTTAAGAGAAATGCTAACATTAAATAAAAGTACACAATGCAGCTTTTGGAAAGTAAAGTGCGTATTTGGGAGACAACTGTTCACATCAAGGCCGAGTTAGATTTTTTTTTTTTTTAATACCAGGGCAACTCAATAAAGCCAATGAACAATCTTCCTCTTGTAACAAAACAAGATTTATCCCTTACTGTCTGATTTTTACAGCTGCACTGAGTGCTTATAAGGGTCAGGATTCTCTCCTTTTTTACCCCATTCCCCAAAAGCTCAGCTTTCACTCAGCAAGACCACAGAATCCTTGGAAAAGAAAGATAGAATTTGGCCAAGAATTTGTTCTTGCTCCTCTGTTTGTTATATTTAGGAACTAAAAACTCATCTTTAAGCAGTATGGGCACGGTACGTTTATTTTCTGCCTGACATTGGTCTTTCTGGGAATCTTTGGTGTGACTTGAGTTTACTGTGTGCCTCTTTCTATCTACCTTGTAATAGCGCTTGGTATTTCCAGACGTGTACTCCTGCTGTTTGAAACCTGAAAAGTTAAACAAAAACCAACAACAGAACACATTCAGAGGAAAGGAAACCCAAGCATGGAGGAACTCTCTGTTGGAATCTAATGGTGAAGATGGGAGCTAAACTGAAGGGTCTAAGGAGAAAGTTTGAATCATGTTCAATTTGCATTTTTCTGCGCTAAGGTGTTTAGGAACAGTTCTGTTTAAGTAAGCTTGTTGTAACCTGGAACAAATTATAGCTGTAATAATAATCTGTGAAAGTCTGAACAAACTAATTATGCTTAGGCATGCCTGGGCTGAGGTGCCACCCTAATTTAAGGCAACGTTTTGTGGCTTAGAAGTGCAATAGTCACAAACCATAAGGAAACATTGAAGAGACCATTAAGTCTCCTTCTAGCAGGAATAGCTGTGTGTGGTCCTTCATCCTACATGGACTCTCAGTAAAATGCAGAAATTGCTGGAAAATAAAGATGATTAGTGGAGCAAGAGCAGCTCAGTACAGTGAATGGCAGCTCACATTTCTGGGTCAGCTGAAACTCAGATGTGTCCTTACTAAAGTTCAGGACTGTTGTCAAAGCCCTGGAAACTGCAAATTGTGAATGAAGTATTAATATAGAGTGTCTGGGAAGCAGCCAGTTGCCCAAGCAGTTGTCTTCCCAAGAAATTAAAGGAGAAGACTTAAAATGTTTTGGGAACTACTCTGGGCAAAGAACAACTTCTTATCGTCTATTATCCTATTTGTTCTATTGTTGCTCATTTTTAAGTCCTCCTGGTTTATTTGGTCCCTTGATTGCAGGACTGAAGTTTAGCTTATTGAGCACCTAGATAGTTCATATAATTTTACCAAAATGCTCACTGGGGGACACAATTAGTTTTTATTAACGATCCCTAGAAATTTAACCTGGCCTGTGTAACTGCCTGGCTGAAGGGTTACACATGTAGCACTTTATTTACTCTTTTCAGCTCTACCTTGCAAACATTTCACAACTGCCCGCTGCTTTTCAGTGGAAAGCAATCGTTGCAGTGCCGATGACTAAAAAGAGGGTCTCCATCCTCAGTTGCTGTAAATTCAATAATCTTCAGCGAGCAACACTGATTAACCCCGGATGACTATGTGACTAAGTGTCTAACCAAGATCATTTCTGTATTCTTGGAAGCTGTCTTCATCATGTTGCTGGCCTGGGATGGAAAACTAGGGTTCACATTTCTGTTTAGAGTGGCACATTCACGTCTCCAGTTGCCATGTGTTCTGCATGCTTTAAAATCAACAACTGACTTACCTAACCTGGCAAGAATAAAGCAAAACAAAACAGTAATCCCCCAAAACACGCTTTTGAAATAGAGGAAAATTAGAAACAAGGCAGTATGCCCTTTGTCATATCTTGATGACCATTTTGCATTCCTATGCTATTACAGCAATTTCTGAGTATGAAACTTCCTTTTCAGTGGTGTGTGGTGGGAAGTTACAAATTAGACCTATAGACAAATACGCAGAAATCTGAGGCAGTATGTTACTGTGCATGAGAAAACTTCTCTATTAACAGCAAAAAGAGCTGTCTTCATTAGAGTTGTCAGTGACTCCACTGTCCCACCCAAAATACTAGATAATGTTCTGTAGGAAAGAATTCGGTGCTGGGCAACCAGCAGAAATAGGTCTCTTCTACCTCCTTTTTTTTTAAAAAAAAATTCTTTCAACACAAGCATGGTCTAGTGAGTGTCTGGGGATTCAATTGAAATATGGTCATTTCACTCATATTCTAATAAAAACATGTACATCGAAGCATGATCTTTTTCCCACTTATAAAACAAAAGTGGCTTAAGAGAAGTTATGCTCTAAGGAGTTAAACCTCTGAGCACATATTTTGTTCCTAGCCTGTGTAACACTTTAATTTGCCTTTTGGTTTCCCTTCTCATTTGAAAACTCTCTTGCAAGTGTGGGGAGATGGTGCTCTGATGATTAAATACAGATTTTAGTGGCTTGCTGTATTAACAATGTTTCTGTTTCTGCCAAATTCTGTCGCTTCGGGATTCTTCAGCATGTACCAAGAGCTGGCACATCTTCCTGCATTTGTTCTGGCACTTTCCAGTCCCCACAGTGTAGCAGCACAGGCACTAGAAGAGTAACCCAGCCAATCACCCCAGGGACAGAAACACCAACCGGCCAAAGCTTGACTTTGGTAATGCAGCCAGCAAACTTAAACTGTCCTGGAAATAGGAATTGGAGGAGTAGAATAGAATTTTACAGAAGATGCTATTGAAAAGAAAAAAAAAAAAAAAGAAGTTTGAATTAAGCTCATTTGTTAAGCTTGTGTGAGCCTGATCAAGTAGCATTGCATAGCTGTTCCCAGGGCAGGGCAGGACTCAAACTCTGGTCCACATCTTCCCTGAGAGCATGAAAACAATTGACGCCAGCTCTCATACAGGCATTGGTTATTTTCTGCTTAGTGCTGGCTGTTAGAGACGAGAGCTGTCTGCCATCAATTCCCACCCACCTGATGAAAAGGGAGGCAAACCGTGACCTTCCCTCATCACAAAGCCTGAGCAGCTTCCAGAAATGCAAGTAGCCCCATGAGGGACACCAACCTGTGTCCTCCTGCTCAGGAGCGCTCATCAAATGTCAGACAGGAGCACACAGAGGCTTGGAGGGAGAAACTCAAGCGTAAAGCTGAAAATGTAATTGCTTCATGACCAAGAACCCAAGTTTGCACAAAACACGAGAAACTAGCAGTGTGGGAAGACTGACAGAGCACCAGGCTGTGATTTGAAGCCAAAGTTTCAAAAGTGAAACCTGAAGTCCATGCTGTGATTTGCAGCTTGTAACGTGGAGATCTCCGAACTGCAAGCAGTTTAATCATGGTTGTGCAACTTAACCCACAGAGAGCTCCCTGTCACAGAAAACAGACAGCTCGATGTACTGAAAGTAGCTTCGTTAAGCCAGCTTGGCCTCACTCTCCTGGGGAGACCAAACGTGTTGCAGCTCTGTTCCCACACTGGTCCTGGACTTGCAGAGCAGTTGCAGTGAAGTCGATTTGCCACCCTACCAGCATATGGGAACTATGGTTCTTGCTTCTTCTCTGAGAGCTGCAGCTAACTGTGAATGACTGATTTCTTTGTTCACCACTCAAAAGAGCTCTTTCTCCCATATCAAAACAAAATATTTTTCCTCAGATCAGCAAGTCATTTTTTGGCTCTATCCCAAATCAAATTCTTTTTGGGGGATCATTATTATTTATTTTCACTTATTCAAACACATGGAACATTAATTTTTTCTAGCTCATCAACACTTAATGAATTTTTTTAAATAAATGTAATTTACCTGAAGAGTCACTTTTTAGTACAATATTTCTTTAGAAAGTAATTAATTTCTTTAGAAAGGACAGGTGATATTTTCTTTCTTGACTCTCACTGACATTTTGACAGTCTGGCTTTCCTGTACTCTTGGATAACACAAAATAACACTTAAGAAATTGCAGGGGATTTATTTACACGGAGTAATGCGTTCATCAGTGAGGTGGCAATAGCCACGCTGATACTCATTGCAAACACAAGAGTTTAAACAAATTCCCAGACAGCTGTGCGGCCCGTGACTATTTTAAAGATCCTTCCCAATATTTATGTAACAGCAAACTGTTGCAATCTTCATGCAATATTAAACTAATAACCTTCCATTATAACTCAAAAGTGCTATTAATGGTAGGCATTTACATATTTTAAAATATTATATGCTTAATTTGTCTTTCAAATGACTCTAAACATTCAATGCATTGGTAATGGCCCTTTTGACTCTTTTCCGCTATCTTGCTGAATTAATCCTGACAGCTTCATCACTGTAATAAATCACAGATTAGTTAATTGGCATATTGAATCTGTATTTTGTTGTCATGACTGCAGCTGAACACTTCTCAAATGTTTAAGCCTTTCTGCCACCTCAACACCTTTTCAGAAAAGCAACTTCTCAGTGTCCTCCAGAAATTAGCCACCAAAGCAAAGACAGTTACCATAATCCGGGGAATCACTGAAGCATCAATCAGGAAGCTTTTTCCCCTTTATTTACCTGTTACCTAGGAAGAAATCCCATCTTTTTTATGTTATCAGTTCTCCCTTGATTGTTATCCCTATAAATAGATTATACGCCAATGCGCTGTAGGGTCATGCCATTCTTGCTGCTCGTAATTTCCAATTCTATTAAAAAGATACTGTCAGTTTGCTCCAAACTCACTAACACATGTGTTTCAATTTAAAACTGAAATCATCTCACACAGATGCAAATCTTCTCGTTGCCACCCCAGGGACTGTGTGAATTGGCATACATGATTTTTTTCCCCCATCGTAACCTCTCCAGCTTGTGTGTTCCCTTAGA
Source organism: Burhinus oedicnemus (assembly GCA_008921705.1). Classification (NCBI taxonomy): domain Eukaryota; kingdom Metazoa; phylum Chordata; class Aves; order Charadriiformes; family Burhinidae; genus Burhinus; species Burhinus oedicnemus. The sequence goes on along the minus strand of VFFE01009170.1, from coordinate 497,472 downwards.
GCAGCCACTTAAATTCCTTCTTCCACCTGCAACATTATTCCCTTTAGAAAGAACTGCTTTCACTCCATTGGGATATGTCAAAATGAACTTAATGGAGGCCACAAGAGTCTTCCAAAAAGATTTATTATATGTAGATTTGAATAATAAAAGCTTCTATGCAAGACTGCAGATAATCTACAGTACAATTAGAGCAAAATCTCTTCAGCATTCAAATAGTCGTTTAGACAGGAACTCAGCCACCTAAAGGAACTCCTTTCCACTTCATCATCATTCTGGGAAGGGTGCCCTGAGACCTGTCCAACGGCCTGATCCCATGGAGTTAGTTCTACTGGTGTAAAACTGGTGTAAGAGGAAAATCAGACTCAGAATTTTCAGTTTTTCCAGCTGTTAAATGCCTTTGAGTTAATTTCCTTTTTGCTATTAATACTGAAAAATGTCACCTCCCTGACCTTTTCTCTCCCCCTTTTCCATTTGGATAATGAAAATAAGACTCATGGCAACATTACAGAAATGAAATCATATTAACACTGCCTTCAGTTTCCCATTCCTGATCACCAGGCTTCACTAGCTAGTTTGTATATATCTGCTAAAATTATTTATGTAAACAATATTAACACAATCCCTTTTTCTTTTTTTAAACAAAATAATATGGAAACACTTTTATCTACTTTCAAAAATAGCTCACTTGATAGATTTGTTACTCATGAAAGCTCTTCAGCAACTTGACTGACTTCCAGGAAAACTGCAGAAGGCTGAATGAGGATTGGGTCATACCTAAACTGGAGGTTTGATTTCTACAGATCAGTTTAAAGGGGTTTTTTAGTTACATTTTTACAACAGAGCTCCTAACTATGCTGTTGATGGTATGTTCTGGGAATAGCATGGGTGTTTGATTTCTACTTTATTGAAACACAAGCAACAATTCACATCTCTTCAAGCCAATTATCTCATATACTTTCCATTTCAAAACCTACCAAGTGAATTTATTTGCAAGAAAACAATCTTACATTAAAGGATGTCTCTGTGAGTGAAGGTTACTGTAAGTCAGGTGAAGCAAAATCTGAGTCCTTAAATTATGATGTTGGCATTTCAGCTTTTTGGTTTCAGACTCCCAAGAGAATGGTATAAATGCCATTTTCTTCTGAGACTGAAAACATTAATTGCTATTATGATGTGACAACATAATTTTATATACCATGCATCTAAGGGAATTTTTGAGAAATTTGTGCAAAACTTCTTACTTGGGTGAGTTGGTATTGGGATGCTCTGATGCCTAGTTTTCATGGTTGCTTGGAATCCTCTGTGATAGAGTTTTAATTTTTTTTTCCTCTCTTTCTGATTACAAGCCCATCCTGATGGGTTTTGCTATATACACTCCCCAGCTTTCTTCTGCTGATTTAACATTCTCTGCTGCTACGCAAACAAGTTGAATGAACTGTAGCAGTGGTATGCAGACAAATCTGTTCCTTTGTTTATAGCAATCGCATAAATCTGGGTGTATTGATACTGGTGCAGAGGTCTCTCATGATCCTGAAAGAGAAAATTTGAGCAGGATATCAATCTCTTATGATCCTGAAATAATGCCATGGGATCTTTAACTTCCACTTGAACAAGCACTAAAGGCAGAGAGATGGAAACTTGGATTAACTTCTTATCCGAGTGACACCTCTTGCAATGTTTTTGACCCTTACTTTAAAGCTGTCACCAGTTGCCTTGATTTATGGAAACACTATCCTTTTAAATCCTCCTCCCTCTTATCTCTGCAGGCAGTTTCCTGATTTGCTTTTCTTTCTCTTAGATCATCCATATTATTTCTTGACAGGAGCTGTGTGGACAGCCACACTTTCGATGGTACTCAGAAAGAAAAACGATTCTCTGTTTTCAAGTAGAACAGAAAATATTATGGACATTTTTAGTAGTTTCAGTCAGAAGACTCCAAGTCTTTTTTGTTTCAGGTTACAAGGAGAAAAATACTAATAATTTAAAAGGATGCAGAAAAAAACACTGCAAACTCCATTTCATCTTACTCTGGTTTCACAAGCTCAGTTTCCCAGAAAAATTGGAAGTGTACCATAGTAATAGGATACTATTTCCATCATTCCAAAGACCTTTTGTCAGTAACAAAGAACCTGTTGGGCTAATACTGTTTCACCAACAAAAATAAAAGTTGGTCCCAGCCCCAGAGGTTATGTCTATGCTAGTAAATAGTATAAAAAGCCATGAGCAGGGAGCAAGTCGGAGCACGAGCACACCAATATCTATGTTATTTAACAGTTGCTGTGCTCCCTGCCACTGTTTTGCCTTGTGCCATTTAGCATTGTCCAGGCAATACCTGGGCACAATTCAGGAGACAGCACATGTCTGTGTCTGTTTCCCATGAGCAGTTTGAATATTTTCATCCTGGTTTTCTTTGGAGAGAAGCTAGATGAAGTTGTGCGTGAAGGCAGGCCATGCCGTGTCATTGGAGGTCAGGAGCAGAGAACAGTCTTTGTCCATTGTTCGCAACATGGATGCAGCCAGGGAGACTGCAGCTCAAGCACAAGAAAAGCGGTAACAGAGGAATGCAGTGGAGTATCAGCCCACAGGAAGAAAAATTTGGGAGACATTGCACCACCCAGAGAAATGTTGTTTATATTAGCACAACCTTGACAATGTTTAAAAGGAGTTTTTCAGAATGTGATGGTCAAGATGAAAGAAATAATGAAGCCTAATTTGAAATACTGAGAATGGGTTATTACCCATTCTCAGTATTTCAAATTAGGTTTTGCGTTGTAGGCAGAAATGTACATCAGTGTAAAAAATGGTAAAGAAACGATCATCGGCCATACTGTTATTACCTACTGCCCATACTGTTGACTTTCACATTTTCTGTTGGACAGTGGACACACAAAAAGTTGATTCAGCTCTTGTACAAAAAAGGAAGAGTGATGAGCTGGGACAAGAACAGAACACACCACATTTCTCCTGCTCCACTGGTGGCTGATCTCTCTTGTGGAAGCCTGACCTTTCCCAGACACTCATTCACACACACCCTATAAAATGTTCAATACTCTCTATTATGTTGATTTTTGTGCCATGGGTTAGAAAATCTTAAAACAATGCCAGAAAGGTAATTTTGCAAAGATGACTACTGGTAAAGTGGGTACCATATAACAGCCTTATGGTATAGACTGACATCTCCTTTGGGATGTGAGAAAGTTTAGAAATATACTCAAAAGAGTTTGAAAATATGAACAAGAAAGTTGTACTTGTTGTAATTCTGGAAAAAACATCCATTAAAGGAATAGAAATAGTAAAAAAGTATACAAAGTAGTAGGTCAAATATATCACTTGAATTTGGACCCATGGTCTCAGCAGAGTAATAATGTGAATGAGGAAGACATGAAGGAGAAGTGTCAGATCCCTGCAGTGTGCAAATGAAAAATAAATCTACCTCCAGAAAAGTAACTTTCTTTCTGATTTTACTATTGCAATGTTCTTCTGCAAAGAGATCAAAACTGTCCCACCATAAATATTCTACCTGGAAAACAAATAAGGAACTTGTGACTCCAAAACTATAAGTGGATTCATAAGGTTTTTCCTATTTTTCTTTTTTAACATGAACCTTTTTTTTTTTTTTTTAAGTCAGTCTTTGGTGAAGAAGTTAACTTTAACATGAATGCCAGACCTTTTTGCAGACACCATCTCCTGCTGTTTCAAACTAGCTAGCTTGGGTAAGATCACAAACAAACAGCTCAGTCCCAGCAGGCCCCAAACATCCTGAACTTCCACTCATTAAAATTGGGCCTTAAGACAATATAATATGGCCTCCCCTAGAGTACACTGAATATTTTTATTTTTTTTTTACTCTGTCTTGAGACTTTTGTGATGATGCAGGGAAAGTGCAACATGATTTCAGTATTATCTTGAATATATACAATGTGAATGTTGACTTTTTAGCCATTAAGAATGTAAGCATAGCTTGCAGATTCCACAAAGCTTCAATACATGACCAACGTAGTTACTCAGACTGTGGGTACTTAAGAACATGTCAAGATTGCAGCTATCAGGAACAGATAATTTTATTCAATATATTTATTGTGGCTTTCTTAAATGGCTTAAAACTTAAAAGTTGAAGTCTTCTTTTCCCCGAAGTCAGCTATCACAAAGCTATGGGAGAAAAGCACTTTTTTTCCAAATGAAACTCAAGTTCTTAAGCTCTGTTCACACAGTCGGGCATGCAGAATCAGCAAAGCTCTTAAAAATTCCCCAGGGTTGGCTTAGACCTCTGTGACTTAATGACAGTGTAACAATGGGGTAGGGTTTGTCACAGTTTTCCCAGTAACTTCCAAATAAAATAAAATAATAAAATAAAATAATAAAATAAATAAAATTAAATGAAATAACCATTCAGTCCTCTCTGGCAGAGATAGTAGTTGTGATGGTATTAACTGGCAAATTTGTTTAGACCAAGACTGTAATCCTCACTGTGTTTACTGCAACGAGACCACTGCCACAGTCATTGGACATGTAGTATGTGACAATTCTTCATTGTCTCTGCACTACTTTGTTCTGCTACAGTAGCTGAGGCAATTTAAAGGCCAACTCATGGGAATTCCTGCAGCACAAACGTGTAATGTGAACATTATGTTAATATAATAAGCCAGTCTAATTTAGCACTTCTGCATCTCTTGAAGACATAGTACTAGATGGCACGTCGTCTCCTTTGAACTGAAGATAAACCTTTTCTTAATGAGGGGACGATTTTAACTGATCACTGAGAGACATTTTGGCTGAATATTTTACATAATTTTACGGTTCTTACAATCCTGGTTCTTTTTTAATAGAGAAAAATTGGCTGGCTTTCTCACATGAGTCGTTCTGGTGTTGGGAAAGGGAAAACTGCCAGTAAATGTTACATAAAAACAGGAGGGGAATTGAGTTACAGAAGTACCCCAAAGCTTCCAAACCAATAAAACATATCACATATTATTCTTCAACAGTGCAGCCTCTTTGGAGGTACTAGACAACTTCTCTGAAGTCCTGTTTTATACATGATTGACAAGAAAACTACACCCCTTACCTTGGAGCTTACTTGACTACCGAAAGTCAGGCCCCTGGCATCCATGGATGAGCCTCCTTTTGTCCTACCAAGACTGAGCACAGGCAGGTCATCCTGTGTCCGTTATCTCTTTCCCGCTGTCAAAGCACCAACTTTATCCCTATTCAGTTTGAGTTTCTGTTGCCTATCACTCCCGCCTCAAGTGACATAGTGTGGGGCGATCCTCTGTGCCACCCTTGCGTGTTGAAGGACACAGCTAGTCTTTGCTCTCTCTTTCCTCCAGTCTTTTGTCTCAACTGTGAGGCCCACAAAAGACTTGATAACGATTAGAGAGCTGACACAGATTTTGAGGGGGCTGTGAAAATAATAGAGCTGTAATTTGTTCATTTTAGTTCCACAACTGAATCAAAAGAAGAGAGAGAAAAAGATGATGGTATATGACTAGGTACAGGAGGAAAATCAGTTCAGATCCGGAAAGGCAAAAAACTGAAAACCTGCTCTTTTGTCCAACAACCCAACCTAAAAGAAAAGAGATAGAGTTCTGAAAAAAGCTACTACTGGCAAACAGCTTGACCCTCCTTCTGATTCAATACCCTGTCAGCGTAGGCTATCTAACCCTTGGGCAGGATTCAAGGGTTTTTTAGCATCAGGGTCAGGTTCAATGCATCACTCTGGCTGAGGACATTTGAACGTACTTCCTCCCTCCTAGAAGAATTCCATAAGTGCAGCTTCATGGCAGCGTCATGGTTGAGCTCTTGCACTTTGTATAAATAAATATTCAGAAGAGTGGAGCATAGTTATCACTTCCCAGGTGAATGTCTCAAAAAAAGTGGGTGGAATAACTATTGCTAATATTTTTATATGGGTTAATGTATATTTAACTCACGGTTCTCAAATAAGAAGCTGGAGGACACCTCCAAATTTTATGATATTATAGGATTTCCATAATCACTTGAAATCATACCCTGGTTTATCAAATGATGAGAGGATTGCTGTGGAAGGAGAATTGACTTGAATTATTTTTTGTTATCAGAAACAAAATTTGATCCTGTGTTTTCCAAATTATGGATGAATTCTGTGATTACTGAGTAAAAAAAAGAGACATTGTTTCTGTTTCTCTTTAAGGCAGATTTAGGAAACTAAGCTTTTTCCTTCCAATCTCATAAAATTTTCTCAACACAGAACTCGAGAGCTACCACTTGTCAAAAAAGACAAAGAAAATAAGTAATTAAAAATTGTCCAGCTTTCACTGTAATTCTTGTTCTTAGATTTAATCTAACCTAACTTAATCCAAGTTTCTCATTTCTCTCAGATACACTACACAGTTCAGGGGCTCATTACTGTGTCCACACATCAATATTTTGCCATTTATTTATTCTGAAAATTCTTTGCATCTTCTGACTAATATTGTAGCTACCACGTATTTGATGAATGGGTTTCCTGAGACAGTGATGTAATAATTCCTAATGGGAGGCACATTAGGATTTTCTGGGAATGTAAGAAGGGAAAAATCTGAAGAAGAACAATCAGAGAGTGACAAAGTATATATTGGATAGAAGTTATTATTTTTACTGCCTGGTGATATCACAGTAAGATTGTGTTTTGCGCTGCGTCTTCTGTGATATACTTTATTTGAAGAAATACAACTCCCATGGTACAGTGTTTCCTAAAGCCAAAATTGAATATACATGTAGAACTCTCTTAGAGAGAAGCCTAACACCAGCTGAACTAAAACAATGACCTACAATAACTAGGTGTTCCTAGATTAAATACTTGAACTGCTTATTTTGGAGATCACATCTCAGAGTAACAAAGCCACAGATCACGTTTTCCAAAAAGTAACAGTCTTGATCTGTCTTGGCAGGGTCATAAAATTGTTGTGGGAGGTTATTGTGGAGCACGTTCTTTAGGTGAGTGCATTCTGGGTTAGATCATTGGACTCTGAGATGAAATCTCTACTTTGGCAGTTGGCAAAGGGTTGTGTTCTTCAGAAAGACACAAGTCCAAAAAAAGCCTGAGGAAAGGCACTGGCCATGGCTTAAGAATCTCTTTCCAATCCCTTATTTTATGAGGGGTGGAAGGGAAGGCTGGAGGCACTGCAGAGACAGAAGGAAGTTTGGGAGGAAAGGAGGCAGAAGAGCTAAATTATGACTTATGAATAATCATTTCTTTTGTTGTCATGAGGCTTTATTGCATTTGGCATTGCATGGCTGTGTCGTTATAGGAATTTATGTTCATACCTCATTCAAATGAAAAGAACCTGAATAATTCATTTCTAAAATAAAATAAACCTGCAGGAGCATCCACAAGGAAAATGACCTCTTTCATTTGGCCCAGCTTTAAAACTGTGCAAAAGCAGGACTTTACTGTCCAGCTAGTTTGGTCAAATTCTTCTTGGTTGCCCTTGGTTTTTATAGTTAATCAAGCAGAGGAAAAAACCTGTTACCCATGTTTGAAACTGAACGACCATGGGTAAGATTCTAAAAACTCAGAGTACCTCCCAAGACTTTTTCACAAAAGTTTTTGGTGCTAACAGTAGAATTAACTACAAAAATTATCCATCCCTATCAGAATTTATCCAAAGAGTCCTTGAGATATGAACACTGGGCAGCCTGTGTTTTCAAACGGGTTAGGTACACAGACCTGAAGAGCTAGTGAAGTGGAACCAGTGTCTGTGGAGCCTGGTGTGAGAAAACAAGATATCCCACCTCTGTCTCAGCTGGACATTGTGTTTGCTTCTTTCCTGTCTCATCTCAGAGGTGGACCTATCCAGTGGTTCCACATGTTTCCCCTGAAGCTCCTAGGTTGCTTTTAAAGCTGAGTGACAGCAACACTTGCACTGAAAAGAGCTAGAGTTAGGATTTGCTGAACCCAAGTTCAGTGTATGTGGGTGTTCTCCCAGTTAGACACTTGTGGCACTGACTTAGACACACATGGCAACTGACTTCTCATGATGTCCACTTTGTTGTGTTGTTCTGTGTTGGCTGAAATAGAGAATGCTTTTACAGCTATTTGCTTCACTTGACTGAGGATGGAATGGTTCCAGTTGTGTAAATAGCTCCTGATGCTCCTCCAGTTTTTCTCCTCACTACCCCATGGAGATGCATTTGCTTAAGCAGGGCATAGTATGAGAAGAAGCTCTGCTGGATTCCTCTTTCCAAACCGTCCAGCACATCTCAGGCCTGAACTACAGTATTCTGTCAGTATAGCCTTTGACCTCTCCTTGGACAAAAAGAACCAGTTTTACCACATTAAGTCATGGTTTTGTCTAATGGACAATTAAGAGAGATAACTAAACGCATATGACTCTTGGTAGGACTTTAACTTAGGCCTCCAGAGACAATCAGTTAACATCCCAATCAACTACACATTTGTCTATTCTTATACAAGTCCCTTGAGATAACAGTGGTACAAAAAGCAATATTATCTAATTAACACATGCAGTTGGAGTCTGATCTTTCATTTTTCCTTAGAATGTCTCAGCTGAAACAGCACTCACATCACTACAGGATTTATGAGGATTACATAAAGTGCTTTTTCCCATACACATAGTGAGTATGGGTTTCATCCATCAATGCAAGCTCGCATAAGCCCTGTGAATGAAGGGTTATGCGTGACTTTGAAATCCTATCTCAAGTGGCAGACAAAATGGAAAGTGTATAGAATACAATATACAATGCATTTTTTCTCACGTATAGTTGTAATCTGTATTTTATGAATATTACATTGAGGTTGGAAGGTATAATGTTTTCTATAACATAATTTTCCTTTGTATGCTTGATAAACTAAAAAGCATGGGAATTACAAACCATGTTTTGATATTCTATGTCAGAGTAATAACATCTGAAACTTACTGATGAATTTAGAGGCTTACTTCCCTCAAAATATCCAAAGTTACAGAGGAAAAGAGTGACAGTTAGTACTTATAAGCCCCTGGTTCCTAGTTTTATGGCCATATGACTAGATGCTTCCTGGAAAAATTATGGAGGAAGAAAGATGGCTGAGTCCTGGGCTGATATAAGTTCCTGCAGTTACATTTGTTGCTGGAGCTATGTTGTTGATGTTTGCTGAACATATGACACACTGTTGAAAAAGTATTTAACAAAAAACCATATTTGCTGACTGGCAAAAATGACACTCGTTCTCCACAAATATCAAACAACACAGAGCGTTGAACCGGACAAATCAGGATGTGAAGGTCACCATTACAGATCAGACGAAAGGTCCATCTAGACTTTCCTCATCCAGTGACTGTTATCTGACAAACATGAACTAAAAAACACACAAAGAAGCAGGACAAATATAAAGTGGCCTTTGCCTTTTTATAGCCCTTTAGCTTTGCCAAGGTAAGGTCTTATCCAGACCTTTGAAAGAAGTGGAAGATACTCAAAGCTTTAAAGTAGAGACCATCTTTCATTGTTCTTTCTTTCTCAGTATTAACTTTCTTCTCGAGTCCTTAAGTATACATAAACCTTATGCCCTAAGGAAATAGAAGTAGCAGTAGCAAAAGAAAAGGACAGATAGAAAAAAACTTACTCTGGAGGCCACAGAGACAGGGTAGGCAGCAGTATTCTCTTCATGAACTGCTCATCTTTGGCATCCTTTGGCATTTTGTAGTTGTTTTTTGCATAGAGGCAGAAATCATACCAGTTCTTGGGTTCTTTACAAAACAGTGTAAAAGAAAGGCCAGCAGCGTCCTTGCTAGCTTTAGAGGAGCTGTCAGTGCAGACGGAGCTGCTAATCATAAAATCAAGATCCCAAAAGGAGTAGATTTTGAGTCCAGCTTGTGTAACTTTAATGGAGTCCTGGTTTGAAGGTGTGCTGAGCACTGACCTGGAAAATCAATTGCCAGCACAGATATCTAAGAGGTGGCACCAAAAATCTCCGCTTAGTTTTAACATCTGAGCCTACAAAATGGGAATTGCATTGCCCAGACAATTTCTACCAGGTAAAAAAATCCTGTCTCCTAGACTAGATACTGGTCAGGATGCTTTATTTGAATAATTTCTGAAAAATAAGATCCTATAAAGCAGAATATAATTCCTGGTAAAAAGATACTAATTGTATTTGTATGTCATTCAGTCCAGCTGGATTAAGATCTTGCTGAGCACATCAGACAGCTTTTATTTGTTTCTTGCCATGCTAAGTAAGAAGACATTTAATACTTGAAAATAGCTTTAAAACTATATAAATCTTTGCAGCTGAAAAAGGACCTGGTCAGACTGAAAATCCTTTCTTTTTAAAACAAGCTCACTTTCTTAAACTGTTTTCAATCCAAATATCCAAAGTAAAGTTTAACCTTTGTTGTCTTTTCTCCCCTCTTCACACATATCCTTGTTCACTTGTTGCAGTATACTTGATTTACATTCCAGCTCTTCACTCGATGCTCGATATGCTGAGTTTTAAGCATGATAAAGTCCCATTAAAGCAAATGAATGTTTAAACTCCAGACCACACTCCAGCTTTGGAGCTTTGTATGGCAAGAGAACTGATGCATGTCTTTCACTTATGGAGTGCTGTACAACAATAAAAATGTCTGGAAAGTTAAATGGCCAAGCCTGGATCAGATATCCACTCCAAAATGCCATCATTCTGCAAACCTGAGAAGCTCAATATGACACTTTACATGTCAAAAATTAATCTTTTAAATGCAGCGGGAGCATAGCCTAGGCTTAGACAAATCCAGGCTTTAGAATTTAACAACATACTGGACTTTTTATAACAATATCTATGACATATACCTTTGCATCTGTCTGTCATATACAGATATAGACTTTATATTTTATTTTCATAATTCAGTTGTCATAATGAAAATGCTTGCAGGTTGTATGATCACCTAGTTCAAATATCATACCTCTATTAAAGAATTGTGATTTCTTATTTTAGAAAATGTGGAATTTTTGTGTGTCTTCAAAGTCCATTAGGCTTAGAAATTTTTTGGACTATCCACAAATTGAATTAAAGACTATACTTTGATGAAAAAATCATGAATCACGAGGAAGAAGGATTGATTTAGCAAACAGTTCAGTCAGAAGCTGTAAATGAAGATAGACGAGATAGTGCTGCATCTGGAAACCATGTGTGTTACAAAAGGACGCTCATGCCAAGACTGGCCTTTGGCTTAGGTTTCTCTGTTTAGTTCTATTCACCCTTGAGGTGTAATAGGCATAAGCTTCATCGTTAACTCTAAATGCAGATACCAGGATTTACACAATCTGTGTGCAAACTGAACTAACAAAAGAGCTGGTTGCTCCATTCCTAGAAAAGCTTTGATGACCTAAGTACTTGCCCACAGTGATTTCTCATTCTCTATGTTAATTGAGACCCATGACAGCTGATTTCAGGTTGATTGTCAGCCATCACCCAGTTTTTCTGCTTTGAAGTCACAAGTTAGTTTTTCTGGCTGATATTAATCTAGGACATACCTTTCAAATAGCAGCCAAGATTAAACAGCTAATCTAGTTTCTGAATGTGAATTTGAGGAACCATTTGAAAGACCTTGTTAGAATAAATAAAAAGAAAATGTCAGAAGCACCTGTATGCAGAAAGAAAACTAACTACCCTGCCAGCTTCTTGCTGAATTTGTCTAAATATTCCTATATCCCGAATTGTTTTTAATTTGAAGATTTGAATTTCATTTGATGGGTGTTGCAATGTCATCCATGTAAATCTTTATTCATACAGTCTTCATTTCATGTCTGCTTTGCTCAGTCAAGGCTTAGAATGGAAGAAAATTTTAAAATGAACAGGAACAAATTCCAGGGATGAAAAGATATCCCTCAGGAGTTTCAAAGGAACGTGAAATGAGTAATATTAACAGGAATTCTATAGGCAAAATTAATTGTTTTCATTCCCAAACACTTGAAAAATCAGTCATTGGTTTACATGAGGGACTGAAAATACACAATGTTTTCCAAGCATGGTCTTCAGATATCTTTTATTTGCTTTCTGTTTGCTAAGTTGCTATGGTTTGAATTTCCAAGCTTTTCACTGACACAGGCTGGAAGCTGATGTTTTATCTGCTTTTAATGGAAACGGATCTCATATGAACTCAAAGATTGGAGCTAAATTTTCAGAAATCCTTTAACTATATTAAGACTTGAGATAATATGAGACGACATCACAGAGGCAGGTAAGAAGCCACCCACTTAACAGTGAAAATCTACTGTATATGATATACCATGGTATAAGACTGGTAAGGCTGCATGCAAAAACCTTTTACAAAGTACAAGGGTTTGTGCGGTGTTTTCATGGGTTTCCCAGGCTGGTAAAATACTGAGAACGTCCTAAGCTTTTGGTAACTGCATTCAACTCTTTTAAAAATATGCCCAGAATGTCTTTCATTGACCAACTGAATCCATCATGTTGGCATTTGATAGTGGGAAGGAGCATGGCATTTTGCTTCTTTGATTCAGAGACGACTTGAGAAGTTCCTTCCCAAAAAACTGCAGTGTGCTACTGGAAAACCTAAGAGTTGTTCCACAAAAGGCTTGCTCAAAAGAGAGGCCCATAACAGTTTGGCAATGAAGGGCCCAAGAAATCATCTCTTGAGATCTTTTCATCAGACCTGGGTGCTTCTACACTGCCCTCTTACTGCAGTCTCACACATGGTTATTCGGGGGGTTCTGGCTGAGGGAGTGTCATGGTTTCAGCTGGGATAGAGTTAACTTTCTTGCTAGCAGCTGGTGTGGGGCTATGTTTTGGATTTGGGATGAGAGCAGTGTTGATAGCACACTGATGTTTTTGGTTGTTGCTAGGCAGTCAAGGCCTTTTCTGCTCCTCACAGAGCCCCACCAGCGAGTAGGTTGGGAGTACACAAGAAGCTGGGAGGGGACACAGCTGGGACAGCTGACCCCAACTGGCTAAAGGGATATTCCATACCATGTGATGTCATGCTCAGTATATAAAGCTGGGGGAAGGAAAAGAAGGGGGGGGAGGGGGGAAATGGATGGATAGGCATTTGGAGTTATGGTGTTTGTCTTCCTAAGCAATGATTATGTGTGATGGAGCCCTGCTTTCCTGGAGAAGGCTGAACACCTGCCTGGCGATGGGAAGCAGTGAGCAAATTCCTTGTTTTGCTTTGCTTGCGTCTGTGGCTTTTGCTCTACCTATTAAACTGTCTTTACCTCAACCCATGAGTTTTTTCTCACTTTTACTCTTCTGATTCTCTCTCTCATCTGAACTGAGGGGAGTGAGTGAGCAGCTGTGTGGTCCTGGTTGTTGGCTGGGGTTAAACCAAGACAGGGAGACAGCAGAAACCATGTTGTTACGTACTGCTGTGTCAAGGTAAGGTAACGGCATCACTTGCTCTCTCTCTAGAAGAGAAAAACGGAAAACCAGAATGCATGAGGTACTACAGCAGAGTACCGCAAGACTGGTGCTTGAAAAGGTCATTATCTATGAAATGCATTGCACTTCCTTCATTAGATTGCAAGAACTGGGAATCTACACTAATTATATGATGTCTTCCTTATCACATAGTCTTCATGTATTTATCTTCCAAACAATTTTCAGGGAATTGATATTATACCAGGACACAGAGGTTAGATTACCTTGGAGAAGTCTTCAAAAGAGTTGAACCTGGACCATCACCAGACCACACACTTCTTCCTCACCCAACCAGGTGGAATTCACTTTTTGTTTCCATCTCACAAAAACAGAGCTCCTTATAATTGCACTTTGAGTTTAAACTGCACTTTTACTTCTTTTCAAAGAAGACACTAAGGTTGTAGAAGGAGTTTAATCTGCCTTTTATTTCTGTCAGGAAAGTAGCCTGACTTTTTAAACTGACCCGCTGTGATTTCTAAGTTGAAGACAAACATGAAAGGATTTTATTAAAACCAAACTACTTAGCTTTTTTGAAACACCCCTGCTTGGTATTTGCTTTCTACACATAAAACCTGTTTTTCTTTTATCCCTCCAAAACAGTTTGATGAAAAAGACCCTCAAGCTTTACTATTCAACAATTGGGCCTTTAAAAACAAATTTGGGGTAATACGAGTTTTTACAACACATTTATATATTTATTTCTTGGATTAGTGTATTTAAGGGCTGTGAGGAGTTGAGGGGACTGACTGCTTTTTCTAAACCACATGGGGTTTTTGGCATTAGCGATGAAGCTGCTCTATGCCAGATAACTAAGGCTTATGAACAAAGCTACTTAATTTAAAAGTTCATGCACAGGTTACAGAAACACCGGTGGTGTGAGCAGGTTTTCTTCTCCTTGCCTCTTCTAAACCCTTAAACACCTACTTTCTCAACCACAGCTAGCTCCAACTAAGGGGCATATGTATCCCTGAAACAAGGAAAATGCCTGTGCTCTTGCTTCTCCAGGCGAGCTCGGTAAACCTGGACACAGGTCCTGTGGCAAGCCCTCATTTACTGCTTAATTCTTTTTACAGGCAGCAGGTATTAAGCAAGCTTCTTGCAGCAGCTGTTCTGGGAAACACTGGCACGACTGTAATCCTCCCGGCTGAAATACTCCTAGGCATTTACTGATTCTCACTGCTCACAGCTGAAGAGGCTCCAAGTCACTGGAGCCAAACTCACCCTGGGGTCTCGGTGTTGGTAGCCAAACATAAAAATGAAGAAAAATGTATGTTCAGGATCTGAATTTCAGGTTAAATAGGAAAAATATGAAGATCAAAACCCTCTACTATGGGGCACCCAGGAAGGTTTGGCTTAGCTCTTGAACGCTTTTCAAAAACTAGTTTTTTTTCTTTAAATTTAATTCAGCTTTTGAAATGTATAATATAATTTCAATCTGGAATTAGAAACATATTTGCCTATGTCTCAAAAAGATAAATTGATGGGGTTTTTTTTTCCCTTAGCTCTTTGTTTTAGTTGAAACTACTTTTCAGATTCTATTTCATACTTTGGTAACCCTGAAGTTTGGGTTTGGGTTTTTTTAAATTTATTTTTAAGCAACTATAGGAATAAAGTATTTACTGAAAAGCATCGCCCAGTGCTGGAAAATCACTTTGGAAGCAAATATAATGAAGAATGTTCTCAAAGAAAACACTGAAAAGGAACTAGCAAATATCCTAGTCCAAGATGAACAGAAATATAAAGAATATAGACTTCAGTAGACAGATCAGTTCCTCCTAATAGCCTAATCTAATAATCAGGCTGACTAAGGACTTTGTATCCTTCGGTGAAAAGAAGGATATAAGAAATAGCTGCATGCTAAAGTCCCGGTTCACTGGCTTCTCTAAGACACTTAAGTTTTATATTACAGCCTCAGCTGATCTTTAAATTTATTTATTTATTTTATTTTTTTAATACTAGGCTGCTTTAACTTCTTTATACAGGGACTAGAGTTTTATGGATTGACCAGACAGTGCGCTAGCTGCTGCAGTTAAAATGCTTCACTCTTATTTTACAGAAAATCAGATCATTTTGAAAGGAAAACTTTTACAATCTTTGTGACTAAGATGGGAAAGGTGGACCCCAACATTTTCCATCCAGAGCATAAAAAAAGGTGCTTGCATTTGTCTGTCTAACTTGAGAATGAACTAGAAGCAATTCTATTAGGAGCATAGAGATGGTTGAGCTTTGGAAGACTGAATGGGACTTCAGGCAAGGCTGGAGTGAACTGCTGCCACATTAATTAACTTATTTTTATGGAGTCAGATCACACTAGATCATACTGCTGGATATGGAAAACACATAGGCACAATGAGATTGTGAAGCAGCTTGTACAGAAAATTTTCCAGTGAAAACTGTTCAGAGATTAACATTCTTTTTCAGCTTTCCCTGCTTATTCTTCAGCATGATGTGGTACCTTCGAAGAAACATTACTGATCAGCGCTTCCTCAGGTTCGCTGTGCTATTGGATGTGCTCTCACCTGGCCATGGTTCTGCAGAGGCAGAAAGTTTAAAACACAAAAGTTATCGCTGTCACAGGCAGACTACGAATAGTTTGCCTTTCACAGTAAGAAACAAACTGTAATCAGTACTTGACATTTTTCAAATGACTTCCATATTACAGTGTTGCCTGACATTTTGTTCCCATTTTAATCCATCTTTCTCCAGTTTAAGTATCAGACTGCGTGCGCTGCACCAGATGAGGTCTTACCATTACCTTGTATGCAGATATTTTTTCCCTCATTCTCTTTGGGTCACAGCTCTACAACGCCAGCAGCTCATAGTCATGCTGCGAGTCTCTAGTATGTAGTCTTCTTCTCTTCTTTGTTACTTTCAAGCCCTCAGCATCCAACCCCTACAGCAGAAAGTTTTAGTACTGCCTAAATGAATGTTCTCACTTTTCATAGTACCGAATTTTCTCCCATTTCTGTCTCTCTAGCAAAAGGCCATCCGATTCTTTCTCTATGGCACCCCTATCTTTCACTACAGTGACAACGACTTCCAACTCCGTGTTGTCATGTTTTATTAGATCACTTCTGGGTTTCTGTGCCAAAGTCATAATGAAAACATTACATGAAGTTAGTCCAAGTTTGATCCTCGAGAAATTCCAGTGCAATGTCCATGTGATCCAAGGCTTCCCATTTAGATACAGCTTGTCATCTCCCGTTTAAGCAATTCTTTAGCCAAGTTCCAGTTCTTGTATTAATTGTCTCCAGCCCAAGAAATTTCCCCTGTGACCCAGTCTTGAATACTTTACTGCAGTCCAGATATGTGACTATATTTACCACATTCTCCTCATGAGAAATTGAAGTGTTTTATCAAAAGAAGATTGAGGACCTTTAATACAAGACATTTTGGGCAATCTGTGTTTTTTTGTCATATTTTCAATTGACTTTTTTGGTTTTAATTTTGTTTTGATTTTATTTTGTCTTTTCTTCAAAACTTTCTTTAAGCCTTGAGTAATACTATTAAGAGTATAATTGCCTTACCTTTCTTTTTTTTTTTTTTTTTAT
>VFFE01009170.1:450641-478208 GCA_008921705.1 Burhinus oedicnemus | reverse complement strand
GGTATACACATTAGAATTCCTTTGTATCAGAGATGTTATTTTACCAGCATTTTGTTTGGTTGCTTGGTTTTCCAGAAATCTTGAATACATGTTATTCTTCCTCTGTTCACTGCTCCTTCAGGTCAAAATATCTAACGCTGAATTTTTCCTTCCACTTCACATGCTATTTCCCATTTCAACAGTAGGATTCGATGATCTTAAGGGTCTTTTCCAACCTAAACGATTCTGCAATTCTATGATTCCACTTTTACTTCCATTAGTCACGCCACCTTTATGAACACTGTTGTCACTGGAACATAAAGATTCACGGAGTTTTAGGTGCTGTTCCTTTAACATGAACTTAGTCTGCCCTGCACAGCTACCACTGTTCTTTCTTTGTTCCTCTGCATGGCTGCCATGTGAGATTGATGTTTTTGCTGTACCTTTGTTTCTATTTCTTTTTTTTGAAGCTGGTCTTACCCCATCCTTGCATATTCTGATGTCCATGATGTAGCTTCTTCATTGATTGATCCTTTTTCCCACTCTTTACAGACTGAGTAACATTTTCCTCTATAATGTCTCTAACATCTTCTACAATGACCCTACCACTTTTAAAATTACAACTATTTATCTCTTGCTCAGTGTCTATTCTTAAAAACATCTGTTCACTGGAACAACTGAAATATACCAGTAACACCAATAACTGTTTTCCAGACTGTATGGAAAATTCATCTCATAGACGTGCAGTATTAGAAATTATGGAATTATTTAGAATAAAACAGAACAGAATAGAATATTTTCAGTTGGAAGGGACCTACAGTGATCATCTAGTCCAACTGCCTGACCACTTCAGGGCATATATTTATTTATATTTCACATGCCTTCTGTTCTGGACTGTTGTTTTAGGATAAACAACTACAGCATGAATACAGCCAGACTTGTGTCATCAGTTCTCTGAGGGAGGACATTCAACTGGAAGCCTTGAGCTCTGCTTCTGGTTGACAGCAGAGAATGAGAGAAGTCCCAGCTAACTCATTTGTTTTAAGAAGGAATCAATACAACAAATTTTTATGCCAAACCTTGATGCCAAACAAACTCTTTTTGTGACCCAAATCCCATCCTCCATAAGCCTCATGTGTATATTTTTATTGTTGTCTTAGGGCATCCCTGAATTTCCTGTCTTCATCTGGCATCAGTAAGACTAAAATGATATTCAAACTTAACAAAACCAAAAAAACTACAGTTAGTGAGTTTGAAGATGAAGGATTTCCAGTCATGGGAAACTGGAAATTGTGTACTCAGCTGTAACACAAAAAAGGTCATTAGGTCACTGTCAGCAGTGATGCAAAAGATGGCATAAATTAGATCTGTGCTTTGGTGAAAATGCAAAATGAGCATGATGTTACATTCAGAAGAAGACAGCAGATATTATTCTTTTTACAATACACAGTATAAAGTCCACTTGTGATCTTTTTACTTGGGTTTACACAGGTGGAGCTCTGCTGATTTAACTACAGAATTACTTTTGACTGTCACCTCTCATGAAGGCCCTAACCATGATAGGCTGCATACTTCCGATCAGATACTTCACCCTCCTTACAAACACATTCTTGAAAACTATACAGTCTTACACATCCAGTAGCAGTGAATAGGTATTTTTTCATCTAAGTATCCCAACCTAGTTACTTAGAAAATTTCTGATTCAGTTCTTCTGGCCCACTCAAAACCTTGAGGCCAGATATAAATAAAACCGTAGACCAGGAAGGCACTTTCCAAGCCATCACAATAGTAACTTTGATGTCTGCATTTTGGTTTTATCCTGATGATGACTCATGTCATCATGCTGTAGAGAGCAAAACACATGTCTTCTTATAGAGGGGAATCAGGAGCTGCAACAAAGTCTTGGCCGTTTTAACCCCTGTTAAATTGTTTGGAACTCAGAGCTAGGTGAGACTAATCCCATCCTTCATTTCTGATTCTAAACATTACTGTTCATATGGAATAAGATTTGTTATAAAAGCCCATTTTAGTAAAAAACAGAAAGGATTTGAGGACATCACCCATCTTCACTGCCCTAGCAATATGTGCATGGTGCCAGGTATGAGGTCATCTGGGCAGAATATATACCAATGTTTGATATCATAGGAGCCAAAGAGATGAATGAATAGTTTAGCAAAATCAATGCTACAGTGAAAATAAAATAAAAGACTGATATGAATCCATTTTAGGGCAATCGATGTTAGATTAGAGCCAATCAATTAGCCATGCAGAATACATAGTAACCACCCTACTAAGACACCATATGAAGGCACTAGATGGATTTTTGAAGAGTACCAAAGAGACTTAAACACCTGACTAAATTGACTTCCATTATCTCTTCACTAAATCTTTTTATAAGCAGAGTAATTTCCTTGGCTGGCATATACTGACATGGTTCAGTTGAGCTGAGTGGAACTAAACAGATTTACAAGAGCTGACAGTTAATTCCTTACACCTCTTTTTTTCCCCCTGCTCTTATTACATAACTTAGCTTTCCCTGCAATTGCAATTTTTTGGGGGTGTCCTTTACATCTTAAAGGAGGAAATTCCATGCAGAAGTTATCTTTTAAAATAAGTCTTTCTACTATAAAAGTTTCCTTGGTTAAGCATCTCCTTCTCCCCTTACACCTACACTTGGTGATCTCTGAATTTTTTCACATCTGACTATAAGGTGGGGAGGGGGCATTATTGTTTTTTTGGTTTCCCTTCACAATATGTCATTTTTTAACATTTGGTTTGAACACTTGCACATGTGAGTGGTTCTGCTGACTCCATTATTATGTGGGAGCGCAGAGAGCCAGTCCTCTGTGAATAGTGAAAAACGCTTAAAAGTACATTATAACCCCTAGTCATTAGACTCAAATTTCCAAATGAGCTAGCCTGAAATCTAATGTGAGCTCCCAGATTTCTGCATCTAACTTTGATAATTTTAGCTGACATTCCTGCAATGACGTCTTGCACATTCAAATACTTTATATAGCCCATCATTGTATACCTGTTTTTTCACACTTTTTCTTAATTCAAGTGGTGGTGGGGGAAACATTTAAAATTATTGATTTATTTAATGTTTCCCAGTACTCCTTTGCTACTTCTTTATATATCAAACCATCACTAGAAATAGCGAGAAAAGGTTAAAACTATCAAAGGAGATGAAAGTCCTCATCGTAATGGAGCTATTGGTTTTTATGAAGCTGTCAAAAAAGTACTGACCAATGCAAAATTTCAGTATTGATATCATAGCTTAAATAATTTTGTACTTTTTAGTGTAACTCAAACACCTTTTAGATTTACATATCTACCAAAAAAGAGGAACCTCTAAAATGCATTATGACTGACGATGTATAATTCTGCACTTTCACAGAAAATTGTTTAACATATAAATTTTTAAAAAAGGAATGCATCTCATTCTCCAGTGTTTAAGGCTAGTAAGAAAACTGTCAAACAGTGAACTATTAAGTCTGATGAGGAGTGCATTCTTTGAACATTAAAGCTGCCACTGGGTTTTTACATAGTGGTTTGCTTTAATCATTCTTAGCTACTATGTCTTGGATTGCTTAACACGATTTTAATTTATAATGGTATTAACACAGCAGTTTGTTGCATTGTCACTTTTGGGAACCATGAAATGAAACATGCGAGTTACTGGATTTGTTTGTAGGCACATGGGAAAATTTCATCATCACAAAAATCATTCTCTTGGGACCGAACAGTTCAGACTTGGATTTTTTAACTAAAACAGGATAGACGCTAAATATTTCAGTAAAAGTCTGTTTTGTATTGGAGCTTCTGTTCAAACAAGAGCCTTGAGAGGGTGAATTTGAATTTAACTTTTTATTTGTTGTTTGTATTGATACTGAAAAATCCCAAGTGAGCACTGAGATCCTATTGACAAACCTGTATCATCTTATCAATCATTCTATCAGCAAAATATTTTTTCTCATTTCTCAGCCTGTGGAAGTAGACTGCAGAATAAATCAGGGAATTGCCCTAACTACATGATGAGTATTGTGTGCAACGTAGATCTGTCTACAGCATTTCCTGCAACACAGGGACTTTCTGATACAAGGGTGATTTTTATGATTTTTTTTTCCCATTTGTTTAATCCCTATTTTAATTCCTGTAGGCTTTTGACATCTGCTACAGCCTGCTACTGTATATCCCACAGTTAAACTCTGCACTGTGTGAGCAGGTGCTTCCCTGACTGTTGGGACCTGACATTGGGTAATTTTTTTGATGCTTGGTGTTTCTCACATCACAGGAAAGAATGAATACTCATTTCCAACATGCTGTGACCATGAGGAACACAACAGATGCAAAAAAAGAACCTAAAGGACTAATCTGATAGCTTTCTACAATGGTGTGACTGGATGGACAGATGAGGAGAGGGTGGTGGATGTTGTCTATCTTGACTTCAGCAAGGCTTCTGACACTGTTTCCCACACCATCCTCATAGGCAAGCTTAGGAAGTGTGGGTTGGATGAATGGATGGTGGGGTGGATTGAAAACTGGCTGGCAGATAGAGCTCAGAGGGTTGTGGTTAGTGGCACAGAGTCTAGTTGGAGGTCTGTGACAAGTGGTGCTCCCCAGGGGTCAGTCCTGGGTCCAGTCCTGTTCAACATAGTCATCAATGTCCTGGATGAAGGGATAGAGTGCACCATCAGCAAGTTTGCTGATGACACAAAACTGGGAGGCGTGGCTGACACACCGGAAGGCTGTGCTGCCATTCAGCGTGACCTGGACAGGCTGGAGAGTTGGTCAGAGAGAAACCTCATGAAGTTCAACAAGTGCAAGTGTAGGGTCCTGCACCTGGGGAGGAATAACCCCATGCACCAGTACAGGTTAGGGGTTGACCTGCTGGAAAGCAGCTCTGTGGAAAGGGACCTGGGAGTCCTGGTGGACAGCAGGATGACCATGAGCCAGCAATGGCATCCTGGGGTACATAAGAAGAGTGTGGCAAGAGTGGTCATGGGAGGTTATCCTCCCCCTTTGCCCTGGTGAGGCCACATCTGGAGTACTGTGTCCAGTTCTGGGCTCCCCAGTTCAAAAAGGACTAGGAACTGGTGGAAAGGGTACAGCAGAGGGCTACAAAGATGATTAGGGGACTGGAACATCTTTCTTATGAGGAAAGGCTGAGGGACTTGGGTCTTTTTAGTCTGGAGAAGAGAAGACTGAGAGGGGATCTCATCAATGCTTACAAATACTTAAAGGGAGGGTGCCGGGAGGATGGGACCAGTCTTTTTTCAGTGGTGCCCAGTGATAGGACAAGAGGTAATGGGCACAAACTTGAACATAGGAAGTTCCACCTAAACATGAGGAGGAACTTCTTTCCTTTGAGGGTGGCAGAGCACTGGAACAGGCTGCCCAGAGAGGTGGTGGAGTCTTCGACTCTGGAGACATTCAAAACTTGCCTGGACACCATCCTGTGCAACCTGCTGTAGGTGACCCTGCTCTGTCAGAGGGTTTGGACTAGATGATCTCCAGAGGTCCCTTCCGACCCCTGTGATTCTGTGACAATGGGTAACTTCAAAAGCAACTAGCAACGAACATCAGCAATCTCACAGCTTACCTTTATGTCAGCAACCTCGCTCAGAAATATTGTCTGCTCATTTTCTAGAAGCAACAAGCTATTTTAAATCTTGTGACATTGTTCATGACCTTCACCTCCATATTCCTTTACTCTATCAGTACACTGACTTTTCAGAAAAAGTTTGTTCCTCTCTAGTGTCATTACTTTGAAATTGTCTGTGACGTAAGGGCCTGAAGAGCTGGAATTCTTGGATCTTCTACACACTGAGAAGGAGGTGAAAGGAAAGATCTATAAAACACATGAAATGATTTTGAGGTCCCTAGCAGAGAAGAGGCAGGTGGATGTTTTGGCAGTGGCATCTGGCTGTTGTCAGGGATATGGGCTAGATAATCTGCCCACAAAGACCCATGCCAGCCAGGTCAGCATGGCAGGCGTATCACTAATTTCTATGAACATACACTCAGAATCATTTCCAGATTGTCCAGCCTGGAAAAGTATGAACACTTAGTGAGGATGACTAATGTTCATTCCTAGCAAACATCTCCCCTGCCATTTTCATCCCTGCTGGAATTATTCCGGTTGTCACTGTCAGTGCAGAGAGCTACAGACAGGAGGGAGAGTCCTGAGAGTTTTGTGTGCCTGAGAGCGGCTCTGCTCCTCCTCAGCCTGGTACGTCTCACGGGTTACCTGTGACAAATCTGTACGCGTGCTGCAATCTGTAAACAGCAGCATTGCCTTTCCCTGGAAATGTTCAATATGTATCTGTTAATACGATCAATTTTTCTTCACAGATTTTCCAATCTGTTTATTAATCTGTTGCTCAGGATACTTTGAAAACAGTAGTGTTTCTGATAGCAAAACACCACATTATTATGAAACTTGAAAAGATGGCAGTTTACCATAAGAGTGGTTACAAAATGTTTAGATTGGCATTCCATCCAAACTGATTACTAATCTATCCTCCAGGCTTCATTTCCCGTTGCATGTTCTTGTTAAGTATCGAGAACTCCACAGAGTTCCTTCCAGTACGAAAGAAACCCTCTCCTTCTGTAGCAAAGGATTCAGTGTCAATCCTTTCTGATGAATAAAGAATGTGGCTGCTTATTGGTGCTTACTTGCTACCTGAACTGTTAGGATGCTTGTTCAGTATCCTTACTTAATGTCCTATCCTTAACGAGTTAGGATAATTAATATCTGAAGTATAAGTAGTTATGTTTTCAAATTGGAAAACTTTGGATAAAATCTAGGCAAAGCTAATTATTTTGTCTCTCAGAATGCAATTCAGCTCATGGATGAAACCTAAATTTAGACATCTACATGCAGGTACCTACGCGTGAAAATATGTGCTGAGGTTGCGGCTGTAGCTGCACATGCAGGCGCATACTAGGACACCTCAGATAACATTCCTACATTTAAACAACTGTATAGAATCTAGAGTACAAAAAAACATTTCAGACTATCCTAGAATAGAGACCTATATTTAATTTTACAACACTAATAATCGTGAAACTTGTCAGTTCAAATGAGAAAGATAAGTAAGGATAGAAAGAAGCATGAAAACCCTACAAGTATATCGTGTTTACAGGATGGCAACACAGTTTGAAAGAACATGTTAGGAAATGAGCATTGTGTCCTATTATTTTGGTACTTCTTTTAGTATCTGAATATACAAGTGTGCCAACATGATGGCGCACTGGGACAGAGCAACTCTTAAAGCATTTTAAGAACATTGAAGAAAAGCACTGGGTTGAGTAAATGAAAACATGCTCTCTAATTTCTGCTTTGATAGTTTATTTGATAGTACTGCCAGAGAACATGTTATTTATAGACTTCAAACATTTGGAGTGAAAAAAGTTAACTAAGACATGTTCCTTTCATAAAAAGGTCCAACTACCTTTGCACACAGAGTACATTGTTTGTAGGTGCATGATACTGGAAAGGCAGGGGGCTCTGGACACATATAATCCTCCCCATGAAGGCTTTCAGGCTGTAATAATCATCCTCACTGAGTCAGAGAAGACATTTCTTAAGTAAGAAATGTCTCAATTGATTTTGGCATCATATGGGGTCAGAGTTTGGAAGAGAAGTCAGTGTTTCTGTACCGATGCGGTTGAGATGCAGGCTGCAGAAGGGGTCCCAGGCTGAAGCAGATGAGCACAAAAGGCAGTTGAGGCTAGCAGGTGACGGTGAGTAAAGCAGCTCTTTCTGGGTTAGCACACCCTGGCTCCTTGGACTGAAGGTGTTGCTTTTGGAAACGCTGCAGCAGAAATGGGTGGTGTTTGCCCGGTGTCACCATCTGCTTTGCTGCTGGTGCCACCCACCCACAGCAGGCTCCCATGCCGCAGCCAGGCTTCTGCATTTAACAGCTTTATCTGCTGTTCTCCCTTTATCTGATGGAAGGAGACATTTTTACATAACAAAGCTATTAATTAGTTCTAGGCAAGATTAACAGGGGCTTGTTTTGACATAATTAGAGCTAATTCCATTACTCCTGAGGCTAAGGCTGTGCTAGAACAGAGGCTGACAAGCTTTATAGATAAACACAGATTCAAAAGTACTCTGTAAGAAAACCCGTTTTAGGAAGGTTTAATAGACATATGCATGCAAAAGCTGTGTGTACAAAGTGTGTTTTACAAGAACACGTTGTGTGAAGGCAAAACTATTTTTCATAGGGTGTAATAGAGTACAATATAATGAGTAGTTGATATTTCTCACAGACTTCTGTATTTCCAAGCTACATCCTTGTCTTTATACATTTGCATATTTGGTGTTCGAAAGAAAGCAAGTTAGCTTTTCTGTAGAACTCCTAAAATAAACACAGAAAAGACCTAAAAATATATACTGAGAACAATAACCCCAGTCTGAGCTTTGATGCAGGAAAAATGTGTCTGTAAAATTCTATGTTAAAAGAGTATGTCATTAGGAATCTGTTCCAAACTTCATTGATTTAAGAGAAATAAGCATCACTGAAAGGTTGTATTGATCTGAGAAGAACGAGGTTTGGGTTTAGACAGCTGAAGCTTTCTAAATCTAATTTATTCCTTTATTATGAAGTAAAAGAAAATTTTTGAATGTTTAAAAGTATCTCTATCTTAAATCCATTTGCAAAGTGCATATTCTAGATTCATTTCTAAATCTTACCAGTCTGCAAAAAACATACTTTATTTATGTTCCCATTCCATGATCTCTGCTTATTTGCTCATAATCTTTGATAGACCACCTACCTCAAAATGGCTGCAAAAATGCTTTATATCTGTAAAGTGTTACCATAAAAATCAGTTTTGTTCCTGACACATAATTACCACTCCTGTATTTACTTAAAAGCTATTCTCTATTAGACACTCAAAAGGTGTAGGATATATTGAACATAATGTCAAAAAAGATACAGTCATACTAGAAAAAGTACAGAGAGACACAGCTGATGATCATTGATTTCTGGACGGGAAGTGTCTGAACGAATAAAGCCTATTTGTCACAAAAACCAGAAAACTGAAGAGGAGATTATGACCCATTTCTGCAAACCCATAAGCAGTATGGGAAAAGGTGAAGATGGAATGACTGCTGGCAAGTTATCATGATACCTGAGCTTTGGGGCATCAAATGCTTTAGCAAGATGCGTGCTCAAACAATTAAAGGGAGGTGACTATTGATGTGTAATTAAACAATGGAACTCATGAAATATTGCAGAAAATCAGTTAAAAAGTCACAAGTGACGATTTTATTAAAGGAATGGATGATGGAAGGTTTTCTGACATAAATACACCACAACAAGCTTGAGGAGGCCATTTTAGCTGCAAATCAGGTCTTTGGCATGGGGTTTTCAAGAGTGTTCTTGCATAAAAGTACCACCTGCTTGTCTATTTTCCTGTGACTACCCACTGTTGGAGACCAGGTACTGATACAGATGGGCCTTTGTTCTGTTCCAGGACTGTTGTTCTGAGGTTCTGGGAAGTTTTGTTTTTGTTTTTTTATTTTTTAATTAGACATGGTGCTCAATGTATTAAATCATAAGAGGCTTTCCTGTTCAGATAAGGTATGAAGAGTGAAACTTAAGCAGGAAAAAATCAAAAGTAGCCTTGGAATTCTGACTCCCTGGAGCCATATGGTAGTTTAACCCAACCTGTGAATTAAGTAAAACAAAGCTAGCCTGGATGTGGGCTGTTTGGTTGACCAGACATGTCCTTGGGAACCAGCCTGAACAGATGGCCACCATGCACTGATGCCAACAGAGGAAGCTGGACATTTAGAAGTTTCCTCCTGCCCTTCTTCCCAAGCTTGCTAGCGTGCTGTTTAGCGTTGAAGGGAGTTGGCCTTCTGAAAAGTCCCGTTTCTGCATTCTTGGAACAAATAGCGTGCTCTGACCACTTAACTATAATAGCTTATGGGTTCAGTGCTCCAATATGAACCACCTCATCTGGTGCTTTAATCTTAATGCTAGGATAGTGCATTTGGCTTAGAAGGCAAGAACAAAAGAAAGTGTCTTGAGAGTGTGGAGCTACGAAGTAACCACATGTAATATTTCTGAAGTAGAGCACATTTGTAAAGCTTCAAACTGATCTCTTGCTCAAAAGAGAGCACATTCTTGTACAAACGGCATTCCTTTCTTTCACTTGAGTACAACTGCCCCAGTCTTGACCTTATCCAACTGTACAGAAAGTTTTCTATGTGATTAATATGACTTAATTTCAGGTGTTAAACATTTCCCCTCTATTTCATCCAAGTCTTGTTTTTAACAACATATATGAAAAGCTTTATACCAAAATTCTGAGAGCGGATCCTTTTGTCATTAAATGGTTATAAGGAAGCATACACTTAGATTGGAAAAGTGTGCACCAGGAAAGTCCTTATGCTACTTGAAACAGAAAAAGTTTGCCTGAAGTTAGTACTCACAGCTACAGAGAGATGATGGGTGATCTCAGAAGGCACTTTCAGCATTAAGGATCCCCAGCCATCCTTTAGGTGCCACTAACATTCATCAAATTCCCACCTAACCCTGTAGGTACCTTAAGTGCCTAATTTAACAGATTAAGGGGTTAGTCACAGAACTTTAGAATTGTGCTGCTTTTTCTGTTCTTAATGGACAGAAAGTAGCTCCTACGGCTGACTCCAAGTGGTTGCATTAGGCTTTTGCTCTGAAACGCCCTGCAGGGCAGATCCTTTTTCTCAGCAGGGAGTAAAAAGGGAATGGTGGACACTAGCCTCCCTCACGTTATCCTTTGTGATTATTCCATAATTTCCCATGTGACATCTCAACTGAGAAACTCCAGAGCAGAAGAAGGTTCCCAATCTGAGTGTAAATCTTAGCCTGTCTTAACCCCACATGAAAGTGGGATTTAAGCACACCCCAGACATCTCCCAAATCTTGTTTACTGGGGAAAGATACTGAGGTATAGGCTGGCTGTCATCTACGGTGAACTTTTAAGAGGTCTTTGTTTTGAAACACTGCAGGGTCTTCCGTGGTGCAGAGCTAAAGGTCAGTTTAGGAGCAGCCCAGGACGTTTGAATTTCTGTGGCAGGAAATGTCTCTTTTGAGGATGTCCAGGAGCAAGGTGCTAAACTCATGCCCTCGTTCCCCTGCATGACTTCATCCTCTTGTCTTGCCTGTCCCACCTGCGTGACCTGACTCAATAGACCTGCTTACAGCATATCTAACTCCAAAACAGAGCAATAAATACAATGTTGGTACCTTCCCACACACTCAATATATTCTAGGTTGTAGATTTCCTTCTTCTACCTGAAACTAAAACTAATTTTGTATGAAATACTTGACTATTCATTAGAGCGGCAAGTCGATTGTAGGTTTCTGTACAATTTTGTTTGTGTCTTTGCTCAAATTGGCTGTAAGGTTAATTAAACAATGGAGAGATCTGTGCTCTAGGCTTTTCTTGCAGAAAATTTGTTGTCTAAATCAAATTGGAGGATTTCTCTTAAAAATTTCCTGCAGGCTGGAAATATGGAGAAAGTTTTGCTAAAATCATTTTTAACAAAACCTAGGGTGTTTTCAATGATTCCTCCCCCTAGAAAAGAGGAAGTTTCCTGAAATTTTGAAACAGGTCTTTGAAATTAGAAGGAGCAAAACCAGCAGCCACCTCTCCCCTTCCTCAGCACTTCCCAGGCACCAGAGCTATTCCCACAACCCTCAAACCCCTCCCAAACCATTTCCCTGTCCTCACAGGAATGCTCCAATCCCAAACCTGTTACTTCCAAGGTGGGTCTTCCTTCCCTCTGCCCCTTTCAGGGTCCATGCCACACGACAGATGTAAGCTGTCTCTTCCTGCAGGAGCGGGGTGGCCCCACCAGCAAGGCGGGCTGGCCCTGCTCTGCCCCACCGGCTGAGTAGACAGGGTGCTCAGCAGTGAGCCGGCTATTGCTCAGCAGGGAGCAGGGAGGCGGAACAAGGAATTTTAATAATGGAATTTAGTGGCCCAACCACACTGAAGAGCCTGAGCTGTTACTAAACTGTGTGATGTGCAGCAGTGGATTGGCTGACTTCTTTGAGTCCTTTTCTCTCCTGTTTTTGAAGATATTCATCCAGAGACAGCTCAGCTCCTGCTATTACCAAGTGCAAACCTGTTGAAAAAAAGAACCGAGCAGCATTCAGGATGGGCTCCAGAGAAGCCAGGGACACCACAAACCTTGCTTGCTTTGAAAATGAAAAAATTTTGCTTACCTGTTTCACGAACAGAACCAGCAAAACCAATCCAAAATATTGCACAGGGCATTTTATTCTCCACCTTGGCAGAAGGCAGTGGTGGAGATGACTTGCATATGAGATCCGTTCATTATATCTAGAAATGGTTATAAAAATGTTGTCAGCACGTTTTCATCTGAAAAGGCTGATTCAGCAACAGCGATATATTTAAATACAACATGTCACACTGTTTCCAACAGGAGGTGCTTTGATCTAGAGAAATGAACGTTTCATTTATCACTACATTAAAAAATGTCCTTAGTAAACTACTATGATTTTTCATGTTGTGTGTTAGTTTTGGCATGGCATTTCACACAATTTTGTAACTAACACATATGTAACCATGTAAAAAGTAATAATAAAAATGAAAAAAATCTGGAAAAAGTATTCAGGGCCTTTCAGAGTTCCATTCAGGTCCAGCAATGCCCTTTAATGCACTTAATGCATAGTTACTTTCATAACTATACTTATATACAGGTAGAAATATATAGCTATCCTTATAATGGTAAACAAGTCTACCACTGGTTTTCCACCTCTTCCAGCACTTCCATGAAACTTAAAAAAACTTAAACTGAATTTAACTTCTATCAGGTTTAAGTCTTAAAAAACACTTCTTGAAGAGGTTTATTCCATGAGGTATCAACTCCTGCATTTATAGTGATTTAAACTATATATTTTATAATTTTGTGTATACAAAGCTTCCTGCTTCCATTTGCTTAATTTCCTAAAGTTTGAATCGCTTACTTTGTCTTTTATTCCATCATTTCCCTATGATGTACTTAAATTTAGTTGATATACTCAACAACTTATTCCCCAGAGTAAATCCCTTCACAGATTTCTTTTCATATGGAGGAATTAGATGTCCTTTATATGCATAAATTTAAGATATTCAAGAATCATCTTTCTTAAAGGCTTAGACTGAGAAATATAGAATCTTTTCTTTTTCCCTTTCAAGGTAAAAAATAAACTTATCTCTTATTAGCAGTGAGCCAAAAACTTGTCCTGTTCTCGTTGTGCTCACACATAATGAATTTTTAAGGTTTTCAATAATAATCTTAATGAACAAGTCAGGGAATTAGTTGGCTGTATAAGTGACCGCAATCAGGTCACTTAAAGGGTAAGACAATCTTAAAATTAGTGAGGCACTGGGGAAGGCTATTTAGAATATTTCAAAATGTATATGTTGAGATATTCAGGAAACCTTTTTAACTCCATCTTTTGCTATAAAGCAGTGGTCTCCCACTGGCTGCAAAATGACAAACCATCCATATATAATTTAATTTGTTTTGTATAATTTTACACATTATTTTATTTGGAATAAAAGACACAAGTTTGCAGGGCTTCTCAGCAAGTCTTGTCTTTATTTGAATTTCTTCATTTTGGTAGTGCACAGCAGGATAAATACATGCAGAATTTCTTTCACCCTTTAAATAATGGACACTGACAGTGGTTTGGAAAAATATATATCTATGCATAGTCCTTGGTGCAGTTCCTTTAGTCAGGCAGGTCAGTGGTGCAGCAGTGGCAGCTGGTAACACCTGGTTGTGATGGCAATAACACGCACAGCACGTACGCATCCCTTCCCCGCTTGTGGTTGCTGGGTCCATGGATGACAACCTACTGCTGCTACCCGTGACTGCAACTAAACTGTGGGGTCAGCCAGTGGAGACCTCATTCAAAAGCCACTTTTCAGACTCTAAGAGCTTTTTTTTTTTCCCCCATGATAAAAACAAAATGAGAATTCTTAGGCTACCTTTAATTTAATATTTTTTCTGGTTTTAGTTTTTATATACTCTACATTATTCAATCAGGACAGAGGGTTAAGTGTCACAAAGTATTTACAAGAAAGATGGGGACAAACTTTTTAGCAGGGCTTGTTTTGATAGGACAAGGGGTAAGGGTTTTAAACTTAAACAAGGTGAAATTAGACTAGATATAAGGAAGAAATTTTTTACAATGAGGCTGGTGAAACACTGGCCCAGGTTGCCCCAAGAAGTGGTAGATGCCCCATCGCTGGAAACATTCAAAGGCAGGTTGGACGGGGCTCTGAGCAACCTGATCTAGTTGAAGATGTCCCTGCTTATTGCAGGGGGGATGGACTAGATGACCCTTAAAGGTCCTTTCCAACCCAAACTATTCTATGATTCTATGAGAAAACTTCTGTGTATCACACAGAGTTTTATTCTCATCAGTGGTATCTTTTCATGTTCTAATGGTCTACAGGAGAAATTCTAGGTCTTGTGTACATGTGAGAGTGTAGAAAAATAAAATGACAAAAGGCAAAACTGAGATGACAATGTGAGTTTGTCTGAAAAACAGAAGTAAAATAAAGCAAAGATAGGATCAAACTGGTACGGAGCAAAAAAAACCCAAACATTATGGCCATGAACATCTAGGAAATGGTTTTATATGAACAAGAAATACATTGTAAACACAGCTGATTTTTCACAATTATTTCTCTCTGCTCACAGCTTGAAGAAGATCTGTGTAGAATGAAGATGGTTCAAGTTCCAAGTCATTAATGAGGATGAAAAGACAAAGGCTAAAATCATCCTAAGAAAGTTAGTTTATCAAGGTAAAAATGCTTCTGAAGTTCATATTTTCATTTGTTCTGAAAAAAAAACCCAAAACAACCCCCAGCAAAACCCTTCTTACAGCAAAATGTTGACACTTTTACGGTATTTTATGGCTTTCACTTCATGTGTCAAGTGGGGTCTCCCTACAGCTAACACAAATTAACCATTGAAACTGATCTCTTAAGTTATGGCTAGTAACATAGAAGACTAACGTCTTTACTATACTTTAGGTCTCTTGCAATGGAAAATGAGTAATTTATAATTTTTTTTTTTAATAAATCATTTCACCACTTGGTTTTTCAGAGAAAACTGTGTATTACTTGGCGTAAGTGGTAGGACATTGTGCAATACACAACAGAGTTCATACTTTCAGTGCATTGCAACTTTTCAGCATAGCTTCACCGAGGTCAGTGCTGCTGCAAGGAATTACATCAGCCAAGGCTCTGCTATTGAACTGAGCTGCAAATTTAGTGTGTAACATACAGAGACAAAAAAAATGCCCTATTCATAATGAAAAAGTAAGAACAAAGGGTTGAGTCCCTAGTCAAAAAAAATCCTGCAACCAACAAATTTTACAGTTATTGTTGATTTCAGTGACTCACGATTCGCTCTTCACTAAGCCGTACTAGTTATTTGTTTCGGGGTATTTTTCTTCTATATACCAGATACAGAAAATAACATAGCTTAAGGGTCATGGAAGGGGCAAGGAGACAAAATGAAACACAGAAATGGTGAAATCAGCAGAGCTACCTGGGAGACCAAAAATACAACAAAAAACCTCCCAGAAGTATATTGTTCATGTCAGTAGAAAGGTTTGACATGGAAAAAAAAGAAAAATTACAAACATTTTCTTTCTGTTTTTTAAATAAAAATGTATGTTTGCCTTAATCAAATCTAAGAATCTAAATCACCTAAGTAAAATCCCTCCTTCTGGTCCCAGTAATGTAAAAGAACACGACTGTTCAAAGCAATAGCAAATCTTTTCCTCATCCTGGCTCCAGCAGATGCCACTTTTTCCAAGTTTCAGAGGAAGGTGCAAGAATTCTTCTAAAGGACACATGTAAAGTAATCATGTAGAAGGGAAGCTCTGCTTAGAAAAATATATGTCAGTTTTTAATGGTGCCCTCCCTGAAAAATGGTAGAACTGAACCTTAAGTCTACTTTAGCACATCATCTTTCAAAACATATATCAGACCACGAATGAAAAATGTTAGTACCATTGTGGGGTATCAGTTAAGAAAAATATGTGAGGTTTTTATACTACAGTTTCCTTCACAAATTGGTGAGTTTATGTCTGCCAGAAGATTATCTGTTCTTTGGAGAACATATGTAATATGACAGTTGTAAATTCTATCACATTTTTCTTCTTGAGTGTTCATGGACAGGATGCTGCACTTTAAAGAAATACTGTGAGACTAAAAATTTGAGGTCAGTGGGTCTGGCTGGTTATAACTGAGTGGATTTTCTATATTTAATTAAGTGGCTGATCCTGAGAGAATAATCATCTGTTGTTCCCACTAACCTGAAGATGTGACTACTCAAGACTTTTAGAGTCACTCCCTAGAAGTTGAGATTAGCAGCTGAAGAATCCATCCTGTGATTCATGGAACCTCAGATTCAGCCCACCACAAGCCTTCACCTCCCTGGTTTTGCAGGGGAGTCGTGAAATTTGTCCAGTTCTGGGTATTTTCCCTGGAGGTTTCTATCTTGCCTTAATTACTTTGCAGACTTCTAACCTGCCCATGTTCTCCTTCGGACTGCACAGGAGTAGCAGTGACATTCTGCAGCTATGGTGCTCCCTGCTTAAAAAAAACCTGAAGAGCCCTTATTCCTCTGCTGGAGCAGTATCTATGGGGAAACTGCGATGTAGAGGTCTTGACACAAGGTCCATTTCTGGAGCAGCCTGAAAATTCCCATCTTCATCTCTGTCCAGCTGTGTGGTACACAGGCTCCTTCCCACAACCAGGCCTTTCAGTTAGTCCTTCTAGATTTGTCTTAGGCATTAGTGTATCCCCAGCTCACCTCCTTTTTGCAGCAGTATGTTCTTCCCTACATCTTTCTCCCTCACCTACTATTGGCACTTTACCCATTGCAGCCCCTGGTGTGAGGTAGATCGTTAAGAAATGAAATTAAGAAAACATCATGTCCTAGATTGAAAAACTAGAGGGCTAAAGATTGAATCTCTGTAATTGTTCTGTTTTTCTGGTGTTTCATGTGGATTAGGATGAAAATCCGGCTCTCTTGATTGCCTCTAGATGAGAGTAAAATATAAAATTCTGTTCCCGGTGGGATCTTCCTTGGTTGTTTTTGTGTGTGTTTGTTTTTGCATCGAAAAATGATTATTACTAATTCTGCTAATTCATTTTCTGTGTAGGGTTTGCAAAACCTCTTATTGTTCTATCCCAGAAATAAGCCTGCTGTGCATGAGCTGCTTTTGTTGATGCACAGCACTAGGTTCTTATGGCCACATATGAAAGGAGTGAAACTAATGGGCATCGTCCATTACAAAAATACTAGTTTGACACATGGTTTGTATTTTGCCTCATCAGTGGTGTGGCATCACAAACCCAGGCTTAGATTTTTTCAGTGACCTCCAAGCTAACTGTTTTGGAAAAGGCAGAATGTATTTCTGTATAGGCATCCAAAGATATTCCATAAAGCCATGAGCACAGAACTCATTTCTGCCGCAACCACCACAAAACCCAGGAGTAAGTTGCTACAGATCACTCCAGCAACCACCTAGATCCTTGCCAAGTCTGTTTTCCTTTATAGTTTAATTCTAGATTCAATAAACACAAAGAAAAGGCCATCAAACGAACAGAGGCTATATAATTTACAATTAGAACATGTAACTAGTGTTTCATAAAAATATGGATACAGTTATGTCGCTGGGCTGAACTGAAAGAACCACAAGTTTTGACAACTTGCACCTGCAATATAAATCTGCTGGATTTTTAGAAAAGTAAAATACTAGATTACATGTACACAAAACACGTATTCCTTAGCTATGGTCCTCTTTTGAAACTTAGCTCCTGAACAATGTTGCCAAAAGAAACAGCTTTTGTGCTTTCAGACAGCCAACATCTTATAAAACCAGGCAGATGAATGATGTTATGTGTAAGGGATGAATAAAAATATCAAAGATCTGAAGTTCCAAACAGGCTTTGCACGCCAAAAAAACTGTATTAAAATTCACCCCATAGAAAATAAAAGCAAATAACGTTGGGACCAACCTAAGCATTTAGTCCCGCTCCAGAAGCTAAAGGTTTGTGAATGTTCCTGAGGCAGAATGATCCCTCATTTTGCAGTCAAATTTCCTAAGATTTTTGAAGCGTGTTGCTACAATGGGTTTGTTCATTGATGATAAAGGTATGAGCCTACGGTTTATGAAAGTTTTATGTTAAATGGGAATCTTCATTGTTATTTGAGACTGAGAGCATTCAGAGCCACACTCTTGAATTCTGGCTTTTGAGTTTGGGGGGAGCCCTTTACCATCAATAGCACAAGACTGGGATGTCATTCACAGATTAAAGCCAGAAGAAAGATTTTGATAATTCAGGCTGACCACCTTCATAATTTAAATTATAGAAATGTATGCAAAAAATAATTATACTGGAGTTAACACCCAATAATTCAACTGCATGAATGTAATTCCCCAGTGATCTCTGAGTTATATCAGTGCAGAATTTAAATTAAAAAAAAATCTCTAATTTATGTAAATGAAGGAACTGAACCCAACATTAATCAGCAACAGACCACACTGCTTTTAAACTTTCTCACGCCAGTAAAATATGCAGGTGAAAATTTCCTCTCTGCTCTTCAAAGCCGTTGCCAGTTCAATCTGCTTTCACTTATATGTATGTAAAACATAAATATTGATACCATAACTAAAGACTTCAGAAGGAGTTAGATCTATTTATCAGATGTTATACAAATGCACAGGAAAATTCATTCTTTTCCTAGGCTACACCTGATTTTAATCAGAAACTAGCAACTGACCATCAAAAATGATAAGAAGAATGGCAGCCTACAGAAAAAGATCACCTGTGGGTTTGTTACGGGTGAGAGTCATCCCATCTGATTTTGCATATCTGAAGATTAAAGTTCTGACAATGAACTAGTCACCATAGGTAGCCTTTGTGGGGATCCTCCAAAAAATAAGTCATCTGACCTCTCTAGAACATGATCGCATATTCTTTGGAGGTGCCTATTTCCCTTCTTGGACTAATTGGCTGTCTCAGGTGACTGGATCATAACCAATGCCTTACTTTTGGCTCACTCTTGCATGGCTGAGCTTTCTGCATGACCAAGCTATATCCCAAAGAGAGGAACCGAAGAAAAGTGGTCACATACTGAATAACAGGAAATGAGGAAACAAAACTGCAAGTTCACAAGTATTTTTTAAAGTGCCTTGTTTAATAAGAATATACCTCCTTTGTGTTATTTTTAGGTCTCCTCTAGAAAAGAGTTGCCCTAATACAGAGTGATTCTGGCAGTAGTCCTCACTGTTACAATATACATCCTGGAAGAATGGAAGAAGCTGGATCAGTCTCTGTCCTTCAGTCACGTAAGTTACAGCTTGCAGATGCTTCTATTGTGAACAATCGCTTCATTTGTTTCCCTCATTCTTTTTCATTTGTGTTTTATTATTTTCTATTGAAGCCCAGATTTTTAATCACGCTTTTTTTGTCTTTCTCAACAACCAGCTTCACAAACAGCACAGTGTGATTCTTTGATCCCTTTTGACATCCAAATACAGGATAGATGTAAATACTGCCAGGTAAACTCAGAAGTTATCAGGTATTTTTAGCAGTGCTTAGACATAACCTGGAGTTCCCTAACACACATCTGGATCTGCTCTGTTTCTTGGTTTTGCCGACAATACATTAATGTCTGGTAAATGGTCTACAGGGTCTCATGTATTCAGAGACCTTAACATGCCAAAATAATTTGCTGTTGTACCTTTGCTTTCCAAAAATCAAGATGATGAAACATACTGCTACAATGGGGTTTGATCTAACACTACTTTTAAAATCAGTCATCTTGATAATGATCATGGTTATTAGCCATTGAAACGATTTCTCCAGGGATTTATCTTCCTTCCAGTTATTTAGCTCAGGACTGGCATTTTTTCTTATGTATCTGTTCTAGCTCAGCCTGAGACTGAAGGCTGAGCTCAGAGATCATCCGCAGAAATTCCTGAGTCAGGTCAGAGATAAGCGATCAAATGATGGTTTTAGCCCTAAAGTCTTCCTCTGTATAAACTAAGTCTTCTCATCTGACTGATATTAATGTGTAGCCGTTAAGTAGCTTAGATTGCAATAATCAATGAATAATAATAAATTATGGAAATATATGTGTTGGTATCAGTGAGAGAAGGTATTAGTTAAGCTTAATTTCCGGTTTTTTTTCTGCTGTCAATCTAATCAATATTTAACTATGGAAAAATTAAACTGACAGGTTTTTTTTCTATGAAGAACAAAACTGTTGAAAAGTACGTGATTTGTA
This sequence comes from Burhinus oedicnemus, assembly GCA_008921705.1. Classification (NCBI taxonomy): domain Eukaryota; kingdom Metazoa; phylum Chordata; class Aves; order Charadriiformes; family Burhinidae; genus Burhinus; species Burhinus oedicnemus. The sequence continues at coordinate 457,888 of VFFE01009170.1, read as the reverse complement.
AAAATTGCGGTCTTCCTTTTTAATCTAGAGCACTGTTTTCCTTTTCTATTACTTTTACTTAGGTTTCTTTGTAAACGGAAAGCACCTGGAGCTATGCATTGACTTGGTAGGTACAGCAGCTTTCCGCATATAAATTCACTTGGTCTGCAAGTCTGTTTTCAGAAGCATTCACTCGCTGCAGCTACTTTTCTACCGCCTCAGGTTCTGTTCTCATTGCAGTCAATGACAAAAGCCCTCATTTACTAAAAGGAGAAAGTTTGAAAGAGAAAATGTTAGAGCTAGCTAACCAAACCAATCTATACACCACATTTCACTTCCTATCTGCAGTTCTCCAGGACAGAAGATATCTACCCAAACCACAACATCAAATGCTGACTCCTGAATGCACTGGGATCCTTCACATTTGAGTTCAAGTTACAGTCTTCTCAGCTGATAGAGCCACTGAATATATAAGCATTTTATATAGATGCACATGGTTTCAATGATGCTAAATTTATTAGTTTATTTTTCTTTTTTTGTTTTTCTGAATTTTTAAGCCATAGCCCTGAAGACTGAATGGCAGCCAGGCATAGCCACATCTAGAAATGTTGCTGATGTAAACTGAATTAAATCTAGTATAAAACCGAATAAATGATTTATACTGAAAGGAGAAATAAACAAAATTAATTAAAAATCTGTTTGCTTAGTTTGAATAAAATATCTTTCTGTCAGACTCTGAAGGTAATTTTGTTCAACAAGGAACACCAACATGTGGTCACTCTGTTTCCAGGTTATAATGCTGAGATGAATAGCACCTTTCATAACAGAGTCCTCAATAACCTCTGGACTTGATCCTGAAAACACTTTGTATGTAATTATGCTGGCTTCAGCTCTACTACTTCAGGGTGGGTTTCACTCACTTAACGTCAGACATTTAGAAGTAGACATGTAGGCTCCCTCTGCAGTCAAAGGAGAGACATAGAAAGCACTAAGGGAGAAGTTGTGTTCCTTGTATGAAGTCCTTTTTTTTTAATTTTTCTTTTAAGTGATGGGATGCATCATCATAGAGGGAGATTGGCATCAATCTCTGTTGACTGCATAAGGAGCCTATATGATCAGAAACCTAGGTTTTAGGAGATATGTTTATTTGCAAATTTGAGTGCATACGTGTTTGATGAGCAAAGCCTGGGATCCGTACACCAGCAAACAGAGATAGTTGTGGAGACAACCCATCAGTGCAATATTCACCACTTTATTTAGTGTAAGCCATATATTAGTAACAGTTGATGCGTCCTTTGCCTAGAAAGGTGGTAGCCTAAAGGACATACAGATGCTATAGTACAATCAAACTTGGATGCAGCTATGATGCAAATGGGAGTAGCATGCAAGAAGGACTCACTTCATCATATGGACCAGAACCACGGTGATGGGGTGAGGGGGCTACAGCTCCCACAGAAACCAGTTCATCTGCTATAAATCTGCACATGACCATGTGGGCAATAGGGTGTTGTGCTCCTGTAAAAAAGTGCCATTGAACTGTGAAGTAAAAAAAGACAAGAAAATGATACTGGTGTTTTCCCAACAGTTCCCCACAAAATGCATTTCTAATTCAAAATGTAGCTCACTGGATTATAGAGATACTCAAAATATGATGATGTGTGCTGCAGGGATTTTGCTAAGCTTTTGGGATTTGGCTTCCATTCACTGGGATTTAGATGTCTCACTAACCTCTTTTGGCTAGGCTAGGTTCCTTATACAGAGAAACCCAGGCTTAAACCTTTGAAGTTTCCCTCCAGTGCTCCCAAAATCCGCAACTTCCATGAATATATGCCTGCCTGCCCTAGAAATGATGGGGCGATCTTCAAGTTAAGAGTCCATTTCTTTCAAACCTGTTGCACAGGTATGTCATGAAAGGATTTAAACAGGATACTAACCCCGGACAGAGGGAGCACATAAACAAACGTACTATACCAAGTTACTGTTTTCATCCTTCTGACTGCTAAGTCCCTTCTTTCAGATGAATTTTGCACTCACTTGGCCAGTACTATATTATCTTAAGCTACTAACAACAATGTGTTCTCACTGCTGAAACTATAAGAAACTTAATGTTTACAGCTTAAGAGAGACAATCTTTTAATATAATCAAAATAGCTATTTGTTGAGCACAGTGAACACGATCCCACATCATGTATGCTGTAAATCATTAAGGCATGTGTTTCCATTTAACACTATTTTGCTTGCAAAGTGATCACCTAGAGTTAAGGTTTGCCCTGAATTGCGTAGGAAACAAAAATATCCAAGAATAAATAATAAATAGGGTGTGTTTTGGACAAAGATATGTTTTAGAGCCAGAAAGAACATTTCTATCTATAGAACCATTGCTTGGATGTTTGTCTTCAGTTAACCAAAAGTACATATTTTCAGTAGAAAAAAGTGACTTTCAGGCATTCACAAAGATTTGTTCATGCTAAGGATAAACAGAACTAGATATCCTGTGTTCTGAGATAAGAAAATACATGGAACCATTTCTTGTAATAGCACTCATGTTTTATTAAAATGAGGGATTTTTTTTATTATTGCTACAGCCACTGCTGAGGGGAACTGGAGTTCTCTGGACACAGCTCAGAGCTGATTTTATCCTTACCCTCCCCTTCTTGGTGCTGAAGCCAATAAATCAATACAGCAAATGTTGCCGTTCAGTGAGAGCAGGATAATGCCTTAAACCAATTAGTTCAACCACTGGTTTCATTGGAAGTAGAGACAGGAGGTAGAAATGCCCTTCCTTAGAAATATAGAAGTATAATCTTTACAAAGCAGCAAAATTACCTTTAGTTAATTTTTCATTAATTTCTTGTCTGACTCATAAAATACAGAGAACCGTGGACTCTCAGGAGTTGCTTTCCTTTCCTCTCCATGACATACATGGAAATAGAACAAACTTTTTTTTGTCATCCTATTTATTTTGTAGAGACTGAATTCATATCCTAACCATGATCTGTAGACAAAATTTTTATTCTTCTCACCATACTTGGGCCAGCTCCCACACGCACTGCGCACCAAAGCTTGAATTAAAGTCAGTGAAAATTGTAAGTGCTTCATGAGACAGTTCAAGTCCTGAGAGGACAGGGACTACATAGTGACAAGAAGGTACCTGGGATGTGACGTTGCGTAATTTGTACCTAACTCTGTGACGTGCTGAACGAAGTTAAACGTTGTGAGCTCCAATGGAGTTTGAATATGTTCAGTAATTCCGGATCGGATCCTTTGTGACTAAGTTTTGATAATTAGCCAGCAATTTGGCAGCAAGACAAGGATGGATATTCTACTTTTACCTAATATTTTTAAGGAATGTTTTGTCCCCTTTTAAGTAATATCTTAGATTTTTCTCTGCACCTTTCATAAAAGTTTCCCTTTGTCTCCTCTTTTTTGTTGTGTTTTTTTTGAACATGAACTCAGTGAGACAGATTATCTCTTGCACCTTATAGCATTCAATGAAATGAAATTTGCTCTTATTTGGGAGCCGTAGGAGCTAGAAATGCCTCCCTTCATGCACTCTAACCCCCAGTAGGGTTTCTTCTGGTGCAATCTACAGTGCACGCTGAGCTTCTTCACAAACTGGTAGACTGAAGGAGCCTTGACCTCCTCTCTCTGCTCTGACTGCTTCTTGTTCTTAGTGTCTTATATCAGGTAGAACTTGAGATGATCAGGTGAAAAATAAAACTAAAGGGCTTACAGAAACCCTTGTCAGTAAGGGTTTGTAGGGTCAGTCGGTGTTTGGAACTTCACACTCCTCAAGCACCATGTGCGGTGGGAACACGGGTGCAATGCAGATGCCTGGCTCTCTGTGACAACCTGGATATATTTACCCTGAAGGAAAAAACCAAAACAAAAAGCTATTTAAGAAGAAATACTGCTAGGAATAAATCAGATTACAACTGCAATGTCAAGGCTGTGTCCAAGCTAGATTATAAAGAAAAGAAAGAAGCAGATCCTGACCCTGGCTTTAGGGTTTGTTGGGGTGGGAGAAGACATGAAATCGGTATGCGCTACTGTGTAGGTGCTACATTATGATTACCAACACTGGAGTAAAACAGATTCTCCTCTTCCCAAACTGGTGGGAGAGGGAGTGAGCAGAGTGCTTTGTCTTGTTCTGGATACCCTCAAAGGTCCGCCTAGCTGAGTCAGCACAGGGCAATGGGCAAACTGTGGCTATTCCTGTTCAGACAAGGCAAAAATCTGCACATGTGCGTGAGGAGCTGAACTGCCCATGGAGTAGTTCCTTCCCTGCTCCTGTTTGCAATCCAACAGATTAAAATAAATCAGTTCTGGGTTTCAGTGTCTTTATTTAACATGCCAGGTCCAGAAGGTGCTCCGTGTTTGACACTTTCAAGTCTGCTGTTGGGAGCGGAGGCAGGGATGGGTGGCTGGGAATAAGCACTGCCAGACTTCAAACCATCCAGGTTCGTAAGTCAACACCCAATTTCTTGGTCTTGTCAGTAAAGAGCGGGTGGTTCCTTTGAAAATTTTCAGAGTTGGACATGAGTTACAGGATCTTCTCATGCAGGACCTCCAAGACATCAAATGCGTAGTTGTTCAATTGGAAGAGATTCACTAGGCACAATTTAGGCTTACGTTTGGAAAACAGTCTCTCTCCTTAAGAGATTTAAGCAACACCATTGCATTGCATAGTGCTGCAGGCGTTTCTGTCACTACTTACAGAAGGAATAATAGCTCTCAGCATAAAGATAAATGCCTGTAGTGTGGCAGCATGCTGCCGTCTCATGTTTCTCCTGCAGCCTTTACTAAGAGAACATCTATCTGCTTTGACAATTTATCTCAGATGAAAATAGTTTTCTCTGAAATATGCCAGTTTGGCATTACAGTATCTGGATAGTGTTCAGACTTATGATCAAGGAGGAAAGCCAGGGAACGGAAAATAACAAACCCAGCTTACCTCTTTTCTTAATTTTAATTATTTGCTAAAGATCTATTTGGTCATTTAATTCATGCTTGTATTATTGTTCAATGAGAAAAGAAAAATGCAGATATCTGATGTTTAACTTCTGTTCTTTTATGAGCCACTCAGTCTTAAAGGAAATTTGAACAGTTCCGCAGGGCGCTGGGTGCGGAACTTGGTCTTAGGGGAGACTCCAATTAGCTATAAAAGACAAAAAAGGGAGAAAAAACCCACTTTTCAAATTCATGTTTGTAAGAACCTGTTGAATACTTCTTCCATGCAATAGTCAATGTCTTTTCTGTTTCCATTGTCATTGCCATCATTATGATCATCACATCTTCAAAACGTTGAAAGAAACCCTTCTCTTCCTGTAGAAACTTCAGACAACTTCTGTAAATTTGGCAGAAATTCCTATAACTTTGGGGGCATTTCGAACAGCTTGTAAGGGGCAAATGCAGTCCTGACCAAAAAGGTCACTCAAAGAGATAGCATTAATGTAGGCAATGAGAAGGTAAAATTCCTTCTAATGTCTCCCAGTGAAGCTGCACTTACCTACTCTAGGGTTTCCTGAACAGTGGTTTAAAATACAACGCCAAGTAATGCATCAACTGGTCATTGAAAATGATACTGTACCGGTGGTGAATGTCTCCTCAGCCTGCGTCCATGGTACGACCTTGTGTAGCCTTGTTTTACAGCCCTAGTAGCAAGGAATAAAAAGGCGTGTTCATTCTGCACACTGCACGGAAATTTTAAGACTCTCCTACTTTTCATTCAGTAAACAGCCACAAGAGGGCATCTTTTTTCTTGGTTTCTTCCACTTCAAGAAATTAAGAGCTTAATTGTTTCACAAATTCGCTTTTATAATTCTTGAAAGATGAATCTTCTGTTATTTGTTCCACAAAAAAAATGTGTTCTCATGATTTGCAAGAAGAAAAATAGCTATTATAATAAAAGCATTTCCAAACCCATTTCTTTTACATTTCACAGAGACTGCAGGCTGGTTCCACAAATGAGAAAAGGGGGCATTCATACTGATTTTTTTTTCACAGGGGTCTGAAACATCTCCAGTACATGAAGCAAGCAGTACTTTTTAGCATGTTTTCTTTTTAGCAGGATTCATGTTTTCAGAATACATCAAAGCCCAATTCTGTAGTTCTAATGAATGCTTAAAAAATCAGCAGAGATTTTTCTTCCATCAGCCTGCTCCTCATTTTCTCTTTCTTGAGCTTCTTTTGGTGCAGAAAGTGGTTACCAGCAGAGTGCCTGTGAAGTTCAGTGGAAATCTGGGAACAAGGTAAAGTGCAAGAATCATTCCACAGGAATTTAAAACACAAACTGGGCTCTAATCTGTATCATACTGATCACAATGGCATTTTTACTGAACGGTGCCACCCAGGGATTAAAGCAATGGCAAGTCTCATTGATGATAATGAAATGAATGTGGAAAATCAGGTATAAAATCCCTCTTTGAAGGCCTAAAACAGCAGAAGTCAATGGCAACTATGAAACAACCTGTCTTCAAATTCCTCCATTTATTTTGTGGGAATATGACACATGTAGACAAGTAGAGCCTGTGTATCTGTGTGTGCAGAGGTTATAAAAACACCATCAGCTTGGTACTGTAGTAACAAACTGTTTAAAAACCACAGGTAAAAAAGTGTGAAGCTGGCTTTTGGTGAACTTAGAAAAAACACCATATTAGACCCTTTCCTGTATACCCAGACCACCCATCTGACTTCTGTGTGAATGGTAGGTGAGGAAGAAGTTCTGCCGAGGTGGGTAACATGGTGGAAACTCCAATATATTCCTTTGGACTTCTTTGGTTCTCCTGTTATTTCATGGGAGCAACAGTCGGGATCTGTTCTGCAACCAAGTCGCCAGCTGAAGACTTTCAATCTGAGCTCTCCACTAAGGGAAACACAGTTTTTGAAAGAGCCCCAGTGTGTCTTGTCTGGAAGTGTCTGATATTATCTGTGCCATGTGTTCAATGGCTCTCAGCCTGTGGGCAGAAAGGCTCTTCCTTGGGCAGCCGCAGAAGGAAGTATGTTGGAGAGAAGGGTTTGGTGTGGGAGTGGGTTGGTCCAGGAGAGAATTTCTCTCTTAGGAAGTGGTCTGCAGCATGCGAAAGCTGGAGAACCACCAATCTAGCACATTCCATGGGCAAAACAAATAAATGCAAAGGCAGATGTAACCCTGGCAGCTACAGTTTTGCATGTGGGCTACTCTTAAACGTGCGCCAACCCTAAGCACTGGGCCATTAACCAGCTGCTCTCTCCTTATCAGTAAGTGTGGCAAGCTGGAGCTTTTTTTT